>JAODAL010004876.1:0-150535 GCA_025379985.1 Phyllomedusa bahiana
GGTTTTTAAACAAATTTTCAATTGTTTTTTGAAAAACATCTGAAAACCGACTGTAAACCTTCCACATAGACTTTGATAGAAAATCCGCTCAGTAGTCTACACTGAACAGATTTTCTGCCAAACATTCTTTTACACCGCCAGCGTTCCAAAAAACTCTGAACATGTACAATCTTCCACCCAATTTTCGAGTGGAAAGTGTAGTATTCAATGGTTAAAGGGGACGGGCAAATGCCAGCCGGATTCTTGAGACAGAAGCCAACTGGTATTTTGTCTATGCCATGGGGCTGTACCCTTAAAGAAAAAAGTAGATTTTAAAAGTTTAAATCACCTCTTTTGCTGTTTTACAAAAAAAAAAATGTTAAAAGTTAAACATAATTTGTATCGCCATGTCCATAAAATTCCAATCTATTAAAATATAACACCCTTTATCCCGTACACTGTACACCATAGAAGAACAAAATTCCAAACGTCAAAATTTAAAAAAAAAACTTTTTGGGGGTTTTTTCATATCCCCAACAATTGGAATAAAAAGTGATCAAAAAGTAGCCTTTATCCCAACATGGTACCAAAAAAACTACACTTCAACCCACACTTTGCCACATTTTTTTCTTACTTTCCTCCTCTAAAACCTAGCTATGTCTTATAGTCTGAAAAATATGGTACTCATATGGTGATGCACCAAGTAAAATCAGCTGTTGCTATCAGAAACTGCACTGAAAGTAGCAACCTTAAAGTTCCTGGCTAGTGTTGAGCGATTATTATCGACAAAGTTGAAATCGGCACGATTTTTATGCTGATTGAAATTTTTAGATCATGCGATAATTTAGGTTAAAATCTGTGCATCATCTATTAAGATCGCGCCATTTTCGGCGCTTCCTGTCATTTTGGCGGCCAGCAAATCAACTTACAGAATAGAGCAGGGTGAGATGTGTGTGCAACATCATGACTGGGATGTGTATGGTTGCGATTGGCTGGAAAAATCACATGGCCTCGTTTTACATAGAACAGCCCTTCCTGTTCATGATCCGTGTCTCTCAGCATCTCATAGCAGGAGGACGTGCGCTCTGCCTGTGTCCAAAGAGCTCAGTGAAATTATTCTATTTCTTCACAGAGAAAGCTCTACTGTTAAGCTGTGATCCTTACAACTTAGTTAGATCAGAGATTGGAAGATTTTATGTAGTTAGGGTAGAGAATTTTAAAGGAGCATCTACCGCTGTAAAGTCACGGAGGGGAGGGGGGTGGGGCCCCGCGGGCGAACACAGACAAGCTTATAAAGAATACTGAATAAAGTTCACCAAGACTTAGTGTAGATATTGGCACTGCAATACCCTTTTTATTAACGTTTTCTATTGAAATTTTTCCCTTGGATATTTGGGCAGCCATAAAAATTTATATTAGGATACCATCTTTTCTAGTAACTGCAGGTTTTTTTTTTGTTGGGTGAAAAAAATCCATTTTTTTTTAATCGTTTTTAATTTCAGATAGGTTTTCTTTTTAAATTTTCCCCATTCCGTTTTGGGTTGATATAGCCCCTTTCCCATTTAAAATTAGAATCCAGCAATTTGTAGTCGCACGGTTGATAGGTGCCAAAAAACTTTTATTTTTGGGTAACATTAAGATACTTTTTTTTAAATTTGGGGCCCCTTTACAGCTTTTTTTCATTGGGGGCACCTTCCCATTTAAAAATGTGAATCCCAAGAAATTTTTTGTAGTCCCCAAAAAGGTGAATTGATAGGTCCCAAAAAAAATACCTTTTAAATTATCCAAATTTCCCTTTAAAGAAAAGTGTTTTTTCATTTTTGGGGGAACTACGGGCTTTGTTCTTTGGGAAGCACCTTCATTTAAAATTGTGAATAAAAACAATTTTGAGTCACCAAGGTAAATTAAAAAGGGTCCCAAAAACCCCTTTTTATTATCCGAATACAATACAGTTTGTGTTTTTTGCATTTTCCCCGCCCAAGATTTGTTGTTTGGGGCCCTTTTTTTTAATTTAAAATTTTGAATATGGGAAATTGTGTAGTTAAAAAAAGGGTGAATTGATAGGTGGAAAAAAATACCTTTTATTATCCGAATACATTACAGATACGGGTTTTTTCACTTTGGCGCACTCCCAGCTTTGTTCATTGGGGGAACCTTGCACTTAAATGTGAATAAAGCTTTTTGGGTTAGTCCCCAAAGGTGAAATTTGATAGGTCTTAAAAAAATCCCTTTTTTTTTTCCCGAATACAAACAGATACGTGTTTTTTGAAAATTTTTTCCCCATTTCCGGGATTTTTTGATAGGCCACCCTTTCGTTAAATTTAAATTTCCCCCCCCCCAAATTGTATAGTTACCACAGGTAAATTTGATAGGTGCCAAAAAATCCCCTTTTTTTATCCGAATAAAAGACAGTTACGGGGTTTTTTCATTTTGGGCCCGCACTACGCTTTTTCATTGAGGCACCTTGCACTTAAAGTGAATACAAAAAATTTTGTGGGCACCCCCCGGTTTAAAATTGCAAGGGAAAAAAACATACCTTTTTTATTCCGAATACATTTCGGGAATACGTGTTTTTTAACTTTTGCACACTCGCTTGTTCATTGAGGAAACCTTGACTTAAATGTGAATAAAGCAATTTGGAAAGTCCCCAAAAGGTAAAATTTAAAAGGGTGCCAAAAAATCCCTTTTTTAATTACCCGAATACTTTAAACAAATAGTTTTTTTTGACTTTTGCCGTCCGATTTGTTGTTTGACCCCAACCTTGAGTTAAATTTAAATAAAGCAATTGTTTTATTTAAACCCAAGTGAATTCATAGGTCCCAAAAAAAAATACCTTTTATTATCCGAAAAACAATTACAGATACGGGTTTTTTCATTTTGGCCCCGCATTTTCAGCTTTGTTCATTGGGGCCCTTCCCAACTTAAATGTGAATTTTCCAGCAATTTTTGGGTCCCCCAAAAGGGTGAATTGATAGGTCCCAAAAAATTCCTTTTTATTATCCGAAAAAATTTTCAGTTTACGTGTTTTTTCATTTTTGGCGCAGGCCACCCCTTTTGTAAATAAAATTACTTTGCGTTAAATTTTGGAATCCCACCCAATTTTGGAAAGTCACCCAGGTGAAATGAAAGGTGCCAAAAATACCTTTTAATATCCGTTTTACATTTCGGGACAGGTTTTTTTTTTTCACTTTTTGGTCAGTAAGATTTTTTGGGATGATCTACTTTGCAGTTAAATTTGAACCCCGATTTTTTTTTGTTTTTGGGGGGATTTGGGGAAATAGCTGGATTTGTTGTTTTTTAAATAAGAGATTTTAAAAAAACCCCTTTCCATCCCCTTCAAAAATTTTTATTTTTTCTAAAACATGGAGCAAAATTTTCGGTGGAAAGGGCGAGCAAAGAGGGGGGGTAGGACATGGGGGTTAGGGTACGGGGAAAAAGGTGCCCCTTCCCAAATTTACTGGCGAAACACGCATGCCAGCGGATCGTCGGGTTGCGGGGCCCGTCGGCCTGTCCCCCCTGGGTCGGGGGTGTAAAAATTATCAGTAACGAAACGCGTGCCTTTTCTGTCCTTAAGTGGTTTAATGCAACCTGCATCCAGCAGTTTTTAACCTCCTTGCCTCCCATTTGGGGCCAAAAAATGTCGTCATCAGCATAAACCAGCATCCGTTAAAAACATGAAGCAGCCCCAAATAAAAACTCGTGTCCCCACCACTGTGGATAACCCAATTTTTGAAAAAACCTTTTTGGTTTAAACAAAATGGGGGTTTGGGGGTAAGAAGGCATTTTAAAAAAGTTTCAAGGGGCCCAAAAGGGGTTGATTTTCCTGCTCTGATCCCCTTTTTAAATGATGCCATCAGAGGAGGAAAAAGGGAAACCCGGTTTCAATCGGAAAAAAATCCCGGGCGGGGGGCAACCCCCTTGCAGCCCCTCTTGTTTGGAAAAGCCCGAGCTCTGGATGCAGAATGCCCAGGACGTAGATGTCCCCTTTTTGATGATGATGAGGGAAGGGAATTGCGGACCCAATGGGGTTTCTTTTCAGCAGAATTTTCTTGCGGGGTTATTCACCCATGGACGAGGGGGGAAGGGACGATGGGGTAGTGTCAGTACGGGCCGCCTCAAAAAGGGAGAGGGCGGTCGCAGAAGCCCGTGATTTCCCCCCCCCCCCCTGCCAGCCACGGTCAGCGAAAAACCCCGCCCCTCGTTTTATCGCCGTCAAAAAGGTCCGGGGAAAATTTCAAAACCCTGGGTTTTTGAGCAAGCCTTGTTTCTCCCAGCGATGTCTTTTCCCGCTTTTTCCCCGTAAACGAAATAAGTAGGGGCTAAAACTTAGGGTTAACCACCACCAAATTTTCTAGTCACATGCAGCAAATGCATGAGTTGAAATGGAGGCAACATTTGGCCCAAAAAAAGGCCGGGACGACGGGGCCTAAAAACCATTTGTCACACCCTCTGTTTTCCCGCCTCCTCCTCCGCCCCACCAAAGCGTTCCCCCACTCCCCATGTTTCAGAGTAATGACCCGGGATCGCCTCCGTTTCCCAGCCCCACCGTCGCCCGAGTACCACCAGACCCCAAAAGCCCCACCCTCCCCTTTCTCCTTCCCCCAGTTTGGGCCCGCACCCGTAAAAGCGGCCAGTATAGCACCCAGCCTTCTGTCTTCCGGGTTTTTGGGGAAAGCGAAAAAAAACATTTTAAAACCAAAAACCCCCCAAAAACCCAAAAACCTGAATGTCGCATTGCCAGGCTTTTGGTTTTGGGAAAAGTTGCCTTTTCCCTCTGGTTTGGGGAAAAAGATAGGTTCGCCCGTCAAATTTCCCTTTCTTTGCCCCCCGTAACCCGGGTGCCCAGCAAAGGGATTTTTTTGCCCGAAAAGCCGTTTCCCCGCCTGGCCAGCCCCGTGTCATCTAAAAAAATTTTAAACCTTGTTGCATCTGTGGCCGGAAAGTCCCTCTGGGCCCCCGACAAAGGGTAGTAAGGCCCCAGCCCGGCTGCTTTTATCTCTGTGACAGCTCACTGGGGTGAGTTTGGGTTGGGGTGGGCCCCTTGGGGGGGAGGTGGGGTTTTGGCTCGGACACGTCTTCAAAACCCCAGGGATGGTGCAGGGTTTTTTTCCCCCCAAAGGGCCCCTGGTGGATCACGGCCCCAGGGGAAAACCCGGCCCTGTTGAAAATTTTAAAATTTTCTTGGAGACCGTTTCCCAAAACAGGTCCCGGGGCTGTGGGCGGCCCCTCCGCAATGAGCCCCGGGGTTGGCTGGGGGACAAGAACCTTTTTGCCAGGCAAGGTGTTTTGCGATTTAAAGGGGCGAAATTTTGCTGGGGCCCCCCTTAAAGATCGGAGGCTGGGGGGAACCCTCCTTGTGGCCATGTCATGAACCCCTTTTCGGTTTCCAGAAATTTCTAAAGAGCAAAGGGTGGACTGCCCGCTGAGGGAAAGGGTCGAAGTTAAGTTCGCACTTCCGCCGTTTGCACCCCCGTTCGTCCCCGCCTGGTGCGTTGCAGCGTCGGGTCGGCCTCCGGGGCAACCGTTTTATTTTGACTGGAACACGTGGAATTTCCCCCACCCATGCTCCAGCGATTTGTGGCAGCGCGCAAATTTCCCAAATTTTGGGAGTACGAAGGGGAAAAATGGGCCCGACAAGCAAACGGGTTTCGGACCTCGGGGTGTTGGCCACCCAGAGTGGAGGCGGTTAAAGAAACTCTGCCCAACCATTTTGGGCCCCCGGGTTTTTTTTTTTAAAAAAAAAAAAGCCAAACCAAAAATGGTCAGTGCGGACCCAAAGCCCTTGTCGCCCTGAGGAAATTTTGGTGTTTTTAGTTCTGGAACGATTGTTTGGGGCATTCTGAAACAAAAGGTCCGCAAACGACGGAGGGGGAGTCGGAAACAGATGCGGAACCCGGGGCTTTCTCCCGTCAAATCCCAAGGCCCCAAAAGTTTCCCCAAATTTTTATCGGTCTTATTAGGCAGGGGGTTCGGGGTCCAGAGCTTAAATGCAAGGGGCGAAACGCTCTCAGGGTGCTTTATTAGGGGAAAGTCAGGGCTGTGTTTAACTGGGCCCGAGGCAGGGGGGAGAAGGAGGAGGAGGGTATTCCTAGGGGCACCCCACGTTACCCCCGTCCCTTTTTGGGAAAAAGGGGTTTTTGCGAAAAATTTGAGGGGGGGAAGATGGGAAGATCGTTTGGGTTTGTTCCCCTGGGCCCAGGGGGTTGGGGGAAAACAAGGCTCCATCTCTCAATGGGGCTTGGATTTTCCATTTCCTCCAAAATGATCCTGCATTAAGGCCCTCAAAATTTTAAAACAGTTTTTTGGGGGGCCACCCTCCTGGATCCCGGACAAAAAAAAAACTCGCCCAAATTTTCCCTTTAACCCCCCCAAAAGAGAGTAAAATGAGGAAATGGAGACCCTTTCTGATTGTTTTAACTGGAGACATCTGTTGGTCTGCTTTTTCCCTTCCCAAAAAGTCACGGTTTGGGCCCAAAATCAGGCGTGACAGCAGTAGAGTTTCCCAATTTAGCCGTGTGGCAGCGCAGCAGGGAAGGTTGGGGAAGGGGCCCAATAGGTGGGCCTTGGGGAAACTTTATTTACCACCTCACCCAAGAATGCAATGCAGGGCAACATCCCAAAACACAGAGACCAGTTTAAAATCATGGTGGCGACTAAACTGCGGGCTCAAACCCCCGATTTTTTTTGTATGTGTTCCGGGGAACCCCAAAAGACTTTGGGGGATCCCCAAAAAAGACGAAATGGCCCGGTTTCACTGCCAGCCATAGAGGTGTTTTTCCTGCCCAGCAAGCCAGGTCTTTTCTGAGCGGAAACCCCAGCCCCAGCTGGAGGAGTTTTTATTACAGCAAACCGATTTTTTTGGTTTAAAAATTTATTAAAAATGAATAAAGGGATGGATCTCTGATGATGGTTTTGGCCCCAATTGCCGAGGAAAAACCGATTAGTTTCAAACAGAAATTTGGGCCTCTTGAAAAAAATTTTTTTTAAAAAGATCATTTTTAAATGCAATTTTTTTTCTTTTTTCCCCAAACCCGTTCAATTTTTTCCCGGTTTTGCTGTTTAGGAACTGTAAAAAGCAGCAGGTTTTTATGACAACACCCTATTCCCTTTTTTTTTACTTTTTTTCTTTAAAGTTTTGCATTGTCAAAGGTTTTGAGGTCCTGTTGCTGTAAGATACGCTATTTAAATTTTGGTCCCTTTGGAAAAGAAAAATTGGGGTTTTTAAGGGGGCATTTTTTCCCTCACCCAATTTTTTAAAAGTGCTGAAGAAATCATTTTTTTAATTTTTTTTGGGGGCATTTTTTGCTGTGAGATTCAGCAATAATTAAGGGCCTTTGGAAAAGAAATGTGGCTTTTAAGTGGCATTTTTTTTCCATCCCAATTTTTAATAGTGGCTGAGAAGTCATATTTATAAAATTTTTTTGGGGGATGTTGCTGTGAGGTTTTCGCATAATCCTGGTCCCTTTTGGGCAGAAATTTGGTTTTTTAATTGGGATTTCTCCCTTTACAATTTTTTAAAATTTTGGGTGGAAGTTATTTTTTTTAATTTTTTGGGGTCATGTCTGTGAGTTTCAGCAAAAATCATGGCCTTTTTGGAAAAAGGGAAAAATGGGGTTCTAAGTGGCATTTTTCCTCCCCAAATTTTTTAAAGTGGGTGAGGAGTCATTTTTATTAATTTTTGGGAGCTATTCTTTTCCGGTCCCTTTTTAAAAAAATGTTGTTTTTAACAGAAATTTTTTTTCCCCAAATTTTCCAAAAGTGGGTCAAGGGGGCATGTTTTGAATTTTTGGGGGCAAATTTTTTTTGAAATGCGCTTTTTCTTTCGGGTCCCCATTTTAAAAAAAAGTTGTTTTTTTAACAGAAATTTGTTCTTCACCAAATTTTTCCAAAGTGGTCAAGGGTTTTATGCTTTTAATTTTTGGGGGCATTTTGCTGTGACATGCAGCTTATAACCCAAAAGGTCCAATTTTAAAAAAAAAATTTTTTTTTCTAACAGGACAAAATTTTTCTTTAAAAAATTGTACAAAGTGGTCAAGGGTTTATGTTTTGAAATTTTGGGGCTTTTTTCTGTGAAAATTTCAGCCCATACTACGGTCCCATTATAAAAAAATTTTTTTTTCTAAAAAGACATTTGGGTTTTTCAAAAATTGTCCAAAATGGCTCAAAAAGGGCATGCTTTGAAAAATTTTTGGGGAAATTTTTCGTGACATTCAGTAATACTACAGGTCCAATTTTTAAAAAAAATTTTTTTTCTAAAAGACTTTGTTCTTTTACAAATTTTCCCAAAAGGGGGCTTTTAAGGGGGATGGGGCTGTCAGAAAAAAGGGAAAAGGGAGGGCCCCTGTTAATGGGCACATTTTTGCAAAATGACTTGTTTTTGAAAGATCTTTAACATAGCTTCAATCCCCCCTATTTAGAAACCCATTTAGTACAAATTAAAAAAAAGAAACCAAAAACCCTGGTGGGGTTCCATAATTTTTTTAAAAATGTGGGTTTTTTTAGGGAAATTTAAAAAAAATAAAAACTTGCATGTACAAAATAGCTTGGGGAAAAAAAAATTTATCTGAAATTTTCAAGGGGGTCAGGAAAAAATTGACCCCGATGTAGGTTATTCAGAGGGCATGGAGTATGGAGCACGGACAGAGAAAAAAAAGTAAGAAAACAATTTCCTTAGCACTTTTATAAAAAGAGAAAAGAATTTCCAAAAAAAAGAGCACCCCGGGGGGAAAAAAAGGGGGCGTTTTAAACCAGTATTTCCAAATGAAGCTTTAAATTGGGCCGCACCATACGGAGGGGGCAAGGCTACCCAGGCCCGGGCAGTTTATGTCCAGTTTAAACTAAAAAATGGGGGTTTAAAAACTCCCCTTTTCCGGGACTTTTAATTGGGGGAAAGCAGGTTTGGGGTTTTGTTGTGGCCCAGGAAGGGGTATGTTATGTCAGTGAAACTAAAATGGTGGTTTAAAGCTTTTTTTAGGGACTTTTTAATTTTTGGGGGTTTAGCAGGTTTGGGGGGTCATGCTGTGGGCCCGGACAGGTTTTATCAAATGTCCAGTGAAAATAAAATGGTGGGTTGGAAAAGACTTTTTTTTTGCGGAACTTTTTAAATCTGGGGGTCATGCGGTTTTGGGGGTCATGTGTGGCCCAGGATAAGGGTTTTGTTTAATGTCCCGTGAAAAATAAAAAGGGGGTTCAAAGATTCCTTTTCCAAACACTTTTTTTAAACTGTGGGTCAGACAGGTTTTAAAGATCATATTTTGGGGGTAAAAAAACAGGTTTTAGTCAAAGGTTCAGTGAAACTAAAATGGTGGTTTAAAGGGTCCCTTTTTTCGGCACTTTTTAAATTTTGGGGGTCTTTCAGGTTTGGGGCTCATGTTTCGTTCCAGGACCGGGGTATTCAATGTCCAGTTCAAGTAAAATGATGGTTCAAATCATACTGCCTTCTGGCACTTTTTAATTTGTGGGTGATGCAGGTTTAAGGGTCATGCTGTGGTACAAGACAGGGATAGTGAATGGTCTGTGAGTTTTTTTCTGTGGCTTTTATAACCTAAGTGTGTTGCCTAAGATGTATCACGTATTCATTTGACTGTTGTGGATGTTAATTCCAGCTTCTCCAGCCCTGTTTGGGTGTAAGACTGAAGGTGTTGTTGCTCTCCCATAGACTTTAATGGTCATTGATCATAATCTATCATCGACCATCGAATATCTTGTTGATGATGGTCGGCTATCGACCATCCACCGATGTCGATGGCCAACGTAATCGCTCAACACTATTCCTGGCATCAAAGTCTCAATTTGTGTGTAGGGATTGAAAGGTGAAAAACAGGGATCATCTTACACTCCACTCCTCAGTGTAGCCTTACACCAAATCTGATGCAACCCATTGGATTCATCAACCAACAGGTAAGCTTTGGGACAGTTTCCTCAGGCCATGAATCCCACTGATGTTCAACTCCCTAAATCCCATGGCTGCCTTATGTTTGGTCCCAAATTTTTGCCTCCACAATTACACCTTTTTTTGCTACCGGTTATACACCTCCAGATAACCCTCGCAGTCTTTCTCTCTATGCCAGCTTTCTATGACATTGAACCTAATGCTATGTTCACACAGCATAATTGCGGGACGTATTTCACCCCGCAATTACGACGTGTGTACGGGGGGTGGGAGGGGCGGCCCCAGAGACATTCATTATTCCCGGTGCATATACGCCATGAATAATTGACGTCACTTCTCTCCCCGCTCGCCGTATTGTGCGAGCAGGGAGAGGAGACATAATCCATAGTTCTCTATGAGAACTGTGGATTACCATAATGCCTGGGATGTATTTCAGAATAAGTCCCAAAATAAGCCATGTGAACATAGCCTAAATGTTGCCAAGAGAATAAAGGTAGCCTCTATTATGTCCCTTAAAGCTTTAGCTTGGGTGATTCCAATAAAGGAATTGGGGAGATCTTGAAGGACTGTTTGGCCACATTAAAGGGGTGTTCCGACAGTAGAAAATTCTCATAAGTCTGTTGGGACATGATGAAAAATAGAAGAGCGAAAGCACCGCGTCTGTCCTGATGATCCTGGCAGTAGCTGTGAATGTTCTTCATTCATATGACAGGTATAGTCAATCATGGCCCAAGTTCCATGCATGAGCTGTTGTTTTGATTGGCTGCATATAGATGTTTCCTCTTCTAATTTACTTTTCTGTCCTGAAGAAAATGAGAATTTTCTCCTGTCAGAACATCCCCTCAAGGATTAAGTTGATGGTCAAGACCTCCATACTACATTGAAATAACGTATTACTCTTGCCACAAGAACTAACATCATATTTGCTGGGAAACAAGGAGAGACAGAATGTGCCTGTTGACCACTGAGTTTGGTGCCTACCTTTCAAGCACAACTCCTGTTAGCCATGACTACCTAATGTGATTAACCTATGCAAACTGGAAAACATAAACTCTCTGCGGGGCAGCACCAATATAGGCACAATAATAATCTTTGTCTATATTGCAGAGGCAGGGGGGGGGTTTAGGGTCTTAAACTTTCGGGCACGGGCCCTTTGTTAGCGGTGAGTGTAAGGAACGGCGTCCGTAGCATAGGTGGGTCAGGTGTGAGCCGCTTTATACATCCTTCATCCATTTAGATGTTCAGGCACTTCCATTTGCATGAAGAGGATAATTAAACCCCGCCGCTAGTTTCCCAGCAAAGAGACTTGTCTTGACCCCCCTTGCTGTGGTACCCGACCCATACCCTCCCCCCACCCCCCGGGCCTCAGATTGTCCCACCCCTAACCCCTGTGGATTCAAATATAGGTTGCCCCTCTTTTTCTTCCCAAATTTGGGGGCACAAAAGTGCCTTTTAGTTGAAAATGGTATTGGGTGTGTATTTTTTCCCCCTAAATGCACAAATGTTTTCCATTTTTTTTCTTTTTCATCTATAATTTTTTTTTTTTTCATTTATTTTGATAGAGCCGTGTAAAGGCTTATTTTGTGCAGGAGAGCGACATTTTTACTGGTCCCTTTTGGGGCAATTTTTGTTTTTTGATCCCTTGTTTCAAATTTTTATGAGGAAAAGTGTATAAAAAATTGTGTGTTTTTTAATTTTTTTTACAGCACTTACTGTGGGGCATAAAACGATTACAGCAATCCCAATTATCCATTTTTTTTGCCATAACTTTTTTCATTGGTACTGTACTGAGGTATGGGCTTTTTGATTGCTTTTATTCAATTTTTTTGTTCAGGGGGGAGAACAAAAAATAGTTTTTTTTTTAAAAACAAAAAAATTTGTAGCGTGTTCATGGGGGGGGGTAAAATATCGTTTTTGCAGGGGTTGAACGCACCGGTGATGCCAAATTGTGTACTTTTTTTTTTTAAAATTTTTTCATTCAAAAGATTTGTAATGGGGAAAAGTTTATATGTGTGTTTTTTTTATTTGTTTTTTTTTTTACATTATTTTTGCTTGCCCCTTTAATACATCGAATTATCTCATGCAGTGGCCCCTACCCCCTGTTACACACAGGAAAAAAGTATTACACAAATGTAAAAACAAGGTAAATACTGGCATGTGTATATCTGTTCCCGTGTTATATTACGTATATATATTTTATACACACAAACCAATATATTATATTTATATTAAAAAAAAAATTTATATATTTAAAAAATTTTTATATATAAATATTTTAAAACCCCCATACACACAGGTACTTCAACAGGCACAGTATTAATGTTAAAACTTTTCTGGGGGTTAATTTGGTATATACTGTCCCTGTGTGAAAATAATGTGTGTGTTGCATTAATATATTTATATATATTATATTATATATATATTTATAGTGGTGTAGTGTGTATATAAATATATATTGTAAAAACACACAGGAAAAGTATATACACATGTCCGTATTTATGTGGTTACTTTGTGTTTACTGTCCCTGTGGTATGTGGTATTTACGTATAATATTTTTAACCTACACCACTATAATATATATATTTTTTTATATTAAATTTTAAAATTAAATTTAAAAACCAAACCCCGTGTACTTCACACAGGGCAGTTATACTCAAAAATAACACCAGATAAGTTTATACAGTTTTATGTACTGTGTGTGGTGTGTGTATATATATATATATTTATATATATATTTTTTTTGGTTTTATAAAAAAATATATATATATGTAATTACACACAGGAACAGATTTAAAATGTCCGTATTTCCGTGTGTTACATTTGTGTATATCGTCCCCATGTGTAGTATATATAATATACTGTACCCCTGTGCACAGGTCCAGTTTTTTGGGACATAGGGGGGCATGTGAGGGGGGGCATAGGCTCCATCCCCGCCTCAGGGATCCCTTTTGCAGGTCATGGGGGGCTTAGAAAGCTCCCGGGTGTTTAGGCAGCTCTGGGGAAAACTTGAGGAAACCCGAAACTCGTTCTGGTTTCCATAGTGATGGGGCCGACGATCTGCTGCAGGAGCCGTCGAAGCAGGCAGGGACTGCTGTCGGTGCTTTTAGCTCCGGGGGAGGGCTGTGCAGGGAGCACAGAAGAGGAGGGGCTTGCTCTCATGCTCCCTGAGAGTGCTGAGGCTCTGGAGGTGGGCGGAGCTTTCCACTGCAGCGAGCAGAGAGAGAGTTAGGAGACTATTCATTCGGGGCAGAAGGCTTTACATCCGGGGCTTCTGCCCCAAATGATACTGCCTAGCGACGCCCCTGTGCAGAGGTAAAGAGATTTCCTGTGAGAACAGGAAACCACAGTGCCTACAGTTATCCCTAACAGAAATATCTCCTCTGATATTACCACATCCATCATACTAGGCTTTGTTGATTCTGATTCCACAGGTAACTTCAATACCCTACTACATACCTTGCATCCATTGATCCATCTGGATAAGCTTTCCTCTATTGCAATTAGGGTATGTTTACACAGTTGTTTTAGATGCTGACTCTGGGGCATACATTTCCCTCGTCCAAATCAGCCATGCGAAGGTACCCTTACCATTGGAGAGTGTCCGGCCTGTTCAGTTCAGAGTTTACATATCGATGCTCTAAACTGTGAACAAATTTCCTTGAAAATTCTGCACAATTTCTCTCCACCTCTGCCACTTAGTCGTTTCTGAATGCAAATACACACCCCGATAATTGACTGTATCACTGATGAGGAGGGCAAACTCTGTTTTACATCATGAATTTGTGTTGTTAACCTTTCTCCTTCAAAGCTACTTTCTTCTGCATTGCCTAAGTATTATTCTGACTTTTCCAAAATTTTCATAAAATAAGCTGTATGATTTCCATGGACAATATCTCTATGAAGTAGACGATATGTACCCTTTGTCCCTTTCTGAGTCTAAGGCTATGTCCTCATAAATCAAAGAGGATCTGGACAGAGGCTTAAACCAAAAATCTTTTTTTCCAGCAATTGCAGGCTTCTTTTTTGAGGAGAAGAAAGATAGGTCTCTAAGTTCCACAACTAGAGGGGTTCAAATAAAATTACTATCAGGAATAAATATTTAGTCTCTTTCATTTTTAAAATGTTTGACAAAATATAAATAACCACGATTTTCTCCAAGTTGGATCTGTGGAAGGCCTACAACTTAAATTGTGAAGATAATGAGTAGAAGACCACTTTTAACATCAGAGATGGTCACTTTGAATCCACAGTCATGATTATGGCGTTAGCAAATGTAATCAACCACCTGTCATTAACATTTCACTAACTCTCTTTTGGCAATCAGGCAATCAGAGGTGCATAAACATCTCTATCTAGCTTATGAATGACTCTACCTTGCATGGACCAATGGGATAAACAGTTTGCAGTACTTAAGGAGTTCCTAAATGGGGCCATTTAGAGTCCGTCTACACGGTAAGGATTTCCAGTCAGTTTTTGATGCAAATTTGGATTTTCAAAAACTGACTGTAAAACGATCCCCATAGACCTCAATAAAACATCTGAGTTGTAATTCACACAACTTGGATCTTCTGAAGTCAGATTTCAAAACCACCATTTAAAAAAAAAAAAAAAACTTGGAACATGTTTATTCTTCCCTCAGATTTCACTCGAGAAACAGCTGAAAATTTCTTATTGAAGTCAGTGGGACTGCTTGTAAACTGATCAGAAAGTTTTGTGCATAATTTTTGGTGTGTTTTTTGGCACGGATTCGTGCAGATCCAATGAGCATGACTACAGTATATCAAAGACCTTACTATAGGTGGAAACATCACATCTTTGATGGAGGAAACATTTTTTGCACCTCTTTTATATGCCCGTAATATGCTGCGTCCTTTTTGGATTTTTTGGTACAGTGTGTAGTAAGTGCTGCAAAACCACTTGAGAATTTTATCCCCAAAGTACGATCCTGCCGACTACGCCAGAATATGAACATCATAGTGGGGATTGAGGGGAGGTTTGAACTCTACTGGATGGAGAAAAGGACTGAATTTCTCAAAACAACTACTGCCCTTTGCAAGCTTTTAGACAACTTAGGTCTCATCATCAAACATGATATAACAGTGTCACTGAAGAAACACATATACAGTAAAAAAGCAGAGATGTGTCATAGTACACAGTCAATAACAACAACAGCAAAAAAAAATAACAAGTAGTTCTCAGATCAGCAGGACAGAAAGTTAAAGCAAGGGTAAGGTGCTACTGCCATACACATAAGGAGTAATGGACACATTTAGTGTACTTGTGGCTAAACAACACAAGGTAAAACAACACAAGGTAAAACATGAATGCTGTTACAGTAATAGGTTTATTTCAAATTAAAAAGGCATATAAGGGTTTGGAAATAGAAAAGTATTACAACTTTTAACATATTAAGCATAGGACTTCTTTAAATCTCAAATGCAGATTTAATAAGCACTGTGATATACATTAAACAATAGTATATGTGAGTATGAAAAACTTTGTAATATATTCCGTTTCTAGTTCTCCTCCTCCGCCACCTCCAGCTCTGATCATTTACTTTTAAATCACTACTAAATCCATCTTGAAAGACAAGACAATCAGTTCATTTAGGGATCAGGTTACTTATTGTCCGTCTAAGTCTATGACAAGGGAAATCAGAAGTGGAGGAGATGCAGTGAGAGAGACCAAGATACAGTTAGACTGTAAGCTCTAGTATGTTAACTTACTATATCACCACAGTTCTGGATTCACACTCAGAAGCAGCAGCAACATGTGGGACATTATACAGCAATAATGAGCAGTGTTGTTGTAAATTTAGCACTGGATTAAGACTGTAAAACCCTGCATTAAAGCCTACAGTTTCTCGATCTGTGTCTCTACCTCTCACCACATTTCCTCCCCCTCTTCTCTCTTTCCTCGCCATAGGTTTTTATGGGCAGCATGTAATATGGAACTTTATTGAGCTGATATTGCAACCATTTTTCTCTAATAAGATATATCACAAAATTTCTTATATTTACTTGTACTATTAATTTATAAAAAATTTTGAAAGGGTAGTGCCCATTTTAATAATTTTACAACATATAATGAAGGTGCTGTAGAGAAGTGGTGATGTCAGGTCTCTGGCCTAACATCAGAAACAGTAAAACTTTCACACTACTTTTCTGACAACAATATTCATTAAGCTGCTTTTCAATATGTTCAGGGTTTTGCCTCCAGTAGCGTTTCTTGTAGTCTGCTCTTTAGGTCCTTCATTCCACTTCTCCTCTGCTGAATCACTTTCACCTTCTGCTCTAACGTCCCATAGAGTTTATGAAAGTGGTTTAGAGTTTTGTGTTATTTAATCTACTATGTTTAAACATGCATTACACTTTTGTGGTTCCTTATACCCACAGACTTACTCAATTTAATGGTCGAAAGTTCTATGACTTGAGGAATCAAGTTCGTAAAGTGGTGCCATCTTCTCGTTGAAAGTGATGTCTAACCAGATTACTATGGTAAAACTGTCTTGAGCTTTTGTGGTGTCTTATTCCTACAGGTTTTTTCAATCTCCTGATCCAGGACTATATGCTCTGTCTATGTGGACCCTATATATGAACAAGAACCAGACCTGGTTTGATGACTTTTATCTTCAAGGATTTGCTAACTTTGAGGACTACAGCACTGTTTTGTTTTTAATTTTTCTGGTGACCTACTTATTCACTCTCTCTGGTAATGTAATTATCATTTTGGTGGTACAACTTTACCAGCACCTTCACACTCCCATGTATTTCTTCATTACCAACCTATCCCTACTCGAGATCTGCTACATATCAACTACAGTGCCAAGACTTTTAGTGGTTCTTGTGACCAATGACAAAAGAGTGTCATCCATTGTTGCTTTGCTCAGCTGTACATGTTCCATGGTCTTGGCATGACAGAATGTGCTTTGTTAGCTGTCATGGCCTTTGATCGATATATGGCTATATGTAACCCTCTCAGATATACTAGCATCATGAATGACAGAATGTGTAGACATTTAGCCTTGCTATGTTGGAGTTATGGGTTCATGGCTGCAACTCTACCACTCAGTTTTACCATAACAGTGCCATTCTGTGGCTTGCGGTACATAGATCATTACTTCTGTGACCTTGCTCCCCTGTTAAACTTGGCCTGTATAGATACCTCTATAAACAATACAATCAATGGCTGTGTAATTGGCTTTGCTACTATGTTTAACTTTATTTTTATCATAATCATGTATGTGAATATTATCCATTCCATTTTGAGGATGAAGACAAAGACAGGAAGAAATAAAGCCTTCTCCACCTGTTCCTCTCATATCACTGTGGTGATGCTATTTTATAGCACTGCATTTACCGTCTATGCTAGCCCCAAAGGATTGCACTCAGCCAACTATGA
The DNA here is from genome assembly GCA_025379985.1 of Phyllomedusa bahiana. Classification (NCBI taxonomy): domain Eukaryota; kingdom Metazoa; phylum Chordata; class Amphibia; order Anura; family Hylidae; genus Phyllomedusa; species Phyllomedusa bahiana. Next base: position 17,273 of record JAODAL010004876.1, read on the forward strand.
CAAGATGTTTGCTCTGGTATATGCATTGTTCACCCCATTATTAAACCCAATCATTTATAGCTTGAGGAACAAGGAAGTGAAAACAGCAATAAAAAGATTTGTTTGCACTGATTTAAAAAAATGAAACACCATCATTGTGACCAATTTTGGGATTCAGATCAGGAAAACTAAGTGACCACATTAGATAACTCTACTCATCATTGTTGCTTTAGAGATTTGCATTATGAAATACCAGATTAAACTACTATGTGGCTAATGAACTGCATGTGTTTCCAAACAGCGAACCATATGGTGATGTGTGGTATTGCAAATAAATGAGCAGTCAGAAAATTAAATGTATAGCAAAGGAGCCTAATGTGATTCATAAGGTTTTCTTTTTAGCTTTTCTTAATGTTTTGAAGGAATTTTCAGCTTTGTTGCCTCTCTCTGCTGGTAGCCTCTAATCTATGGGGTAAGTGACCAACTGTATTGCAGTACCACTCAGAAGAAATAAAGCATTACATGGTACTCAATGCAGTTAATTACCTGGACATCTAATGCATAAATATCCAGGGCCCCTTAAAACAAGACATACTCTCTGTAGCTATTTCTTCACTGTGGTTTATAAAGTATGGTCTTAAACAGGAGATATCCCACTGTTAACTTATAATTTCCTAAAAGGGTATTTGGAGATAAGTTTTCACTACCAGACAACCCATCTGAAAAATATGATAATTTTTTTCTCTGTTTGTTAATGATAGCATATTATAATGTGGCAACCAAAAATACAATGAGGCATCTTGCCCACTAGAAACAAGTAATAAGAAAAATGTTCCACTGGACAGTTTAGAGGTTTTCGGTTTATCAGTGTCAAAATTAGATCCTGGGCTGTCTTAACAGCTTTATGAGGATGGCAGTGCAGTGAGCCTTACCCTCCAGGCATGACACCACATGAGGCCATGGCTCTAACCACCCACATGCACACCGATATCATGCCCACTTTGTTGGGACACCCCATCTAACATCTTGAAGAAAGCCTTTACCCTACAAGACTAATTGGCAGGGCAGGGAGCTGAGGGCTTCCTACTCTGCCATGGTTTTTAAGTGTTTCCACGTCTTAAGAACACACAAACAGTTAAGTAAGCAGTTGCAGCCCAGGAATCCAGCAAATATGTCTTGAATTCCCAGAACATACATTAAACACCAAAGTTTACCAGATCTCAGACAAAACGCCTTAAATCATCAGACCAAAGCACAGACAAAAAACTCAGACTCTAGACCAGATCACTGAATATACTTACCCTCATGGCTTCTCTGCGGCTCCAGGCACCAACATACAGGGTCATGACGCTCTCCAACATTAAGACATTGTGTGTGCCACTGTACATGCTGGACTGTGTCATGACCCAGTGCAGTGGTGCCCAGAGATGAGCCAGAAGGGTAAGAATACTCGTACGCCTGCATCCATTCAAACTTTCACTGCTGTCCAGTTGCCCATCCACTAGCATCTACTCAAGGAAAGGCAGCTGGCACTCAGAGGCACTGGATAAAAGTCCATTAGCAATTTTCTGTTTTCATTTCAACTTCCTGCTGAAAAGCAAATATCTGTTTTTAATGCTCAAATCAAGATGGCTGCCTCCATAATCATGTAAAGAAAACAAAAGAGAAATACATAATTTTAAAATTAAAATAAAAAAATATGAGACTTAAGTATATATTTCATCTAGTGTAAAAATGGATGTATTTTAATCTTAATATTTTCATGACATATTTAACAAGGTTCAGAGGAATCATTACATTTGTTTACCATATGCACGGCAATCACTATCACCGATACCGATACCCATGAGATAAAATAATGAAAAACAATAGAACAGCCTGGTGACACATTTAACCGCTACGACTAAATAAAAGGCAAGATATCCTCCTTGCCACAATTTACTACCACACATGAGGATAAGGTGGCTAGAGTCATTTGCTGTATGTATTTGAATCTATTACTGTAACAGTTTAGACTGTTGTTCATTTTGGTACTTTTGTTTTTTGTCTGGTTTTTATAAAGTGTAGGGGTCAAAATACATAAAAAGAATAGGCTTATTCTTGGAACATAGGACTGGTCCTTTTTGGGGGCCTGAAATGTCTGTTGGTCTTATGTAAGACGCTCAGTGATATACATGACATATTTTAGGTAGGGACCGTGTTGCACAGTTTTCATTGGGGCCCATAACTTTTATGGTTAGAGAAGCTGTATATCTAGAGGTTTTGTGATATTACTGAGCTTAATACACAAATATTAGCCATTTAATCCACCATGCAAGGTCCTCAACCTTGGGCAGTGGAAGTAGTAGGTTATGGAAAACAATCTAATTCTATTGATATCAAAAGATATTATAAGACTTTCAAATTCCAAAGACATTTAACTTTTTGCTTTGAACATTTTCTCTACTAATGTCATTTGTCCATAGATATATTTATTATGAGGAGAACTGACTCATCAAAGCAAGCTATTTGAACAGCCTGTCACCTAATTATGTCATGGAAAATCTAAGCTAGTCAATGTTCAAAGACTTTGAGCTTCTAGAAAATCTCAACTATATTCAGAATTCCCATTGAAATCAATGGCACAGTGCCGGCCACCTCTGTGTTTTCAATGGAGACTTTCAGGTACCCATTTTCAAGATGGGTTTTGGCCCCAGAAGTGGAATCCATACCTATCACACATTAATTATTACTATTAACATGCCATCAATGTGTGAGATGAGACAACCCCTTTAACATTTTGATTGAACATCTTTTACTGATGTCTTTCATTCACAGAGATACATTATGATGAGGACTGTCTCAACCAAAAAAAAGACTTGAGCAAACCCAATTACATTATGGAAAATATGACCCAGACCACCTCCAAAGACTTCGAGCTCCTAGGATTTGTTGTATTTGAGAACTATAGTCCACTTTTGTTTGCAGTTTTTCTTATTATCTACATTTTCACCCTCATTGGAAACAAGTTGATCATACTGGTGATATACTATAACATATATCTTCACACACCCATGTATTTCTTCATCACCAACCTGTCCTGTCTTGAGATTTGCTATGTATCTACCACAAACCCCAAACTTTTGACAATGCTAGCAACCAAAAACAAGAAGATCTCCTTCCACTGGTGCTTTGCTCAGCTCTACATGTTCCACAGTTTAGGTATGACAGAATGTAATCTATTGGCTGTTATGGCCATTGACCGTTTTATGGCCATATGTAAACCTCTTAGATACAACGTCATCATGAACGCCAGAGTCTGCAGAGACTTAAGCCTGATGTGCTGGATAATTGGGTTCCTGGCTGGACTTATTCCTACCACTCTAACTTCTCAAATTTCATTCTGTGGCAGATATTATGTGAATCATTATTTCTGTGATTTTGTGTCATTACTCAGCCTTGCATGTCATGATATCACAGTCACTGTCTCCATAACTAGTTTTGTTGGTGGTTTTGTTACAATGTTTAACCTTGGTATTGTTATTCTTGTCTACATCAATATAATATATTCCATTATAAAGATAAAGACTAAAAAAGGAAGGATGAAGGCCTTCTCCACCTTTTCCTCACACTTGACCGTGGTGACCCTATTCTATGGTGCTGCTTGTATTGTGTGTTCTACTCCCAAAACACCTCATTCAGTGGAGAATGACAAATTATTTGCTCTGGTTTATGCTATGTTCACTCCATTCCTCAATCCGATAATATATAGTCTGAAGAATCAGGAAGTCATATCCGGGCTGAAAAGAGGTTTACAACATATGAAGAGATATATCAACGGAAGGTAGCAAAGTATGTTCCAAGCCCTAATAGTTTACTCAGATTTTTATCATAAATACTAGATATTTTGGTCTAGATTTATGAAATGACAGCTATTATATCTTATTATCACCTATATCATGTTCTGTTTTTTGATTTTCTATGGATTTCTTCCTCACTTATAAGATTTGTTTACTTTTCTCCCTTCCCACTGACTATATAAATGCCTTATGATAAGTCTATAAATAAATGACAATGTCCACATTTTACTATGATTTAATAAAGAATTATTCTGGGATTTTCTGTATGGCTTATGCTCGAATAGAGTTCTGAAATCTGTGTACTTACTGTTCTTAACTAGAGTTAAAACTGGCCTACATACAGTATCTGTCAGTATCTGTTAGGACCATTGGCAATGTATCCACTGGACCACCGCAAGCAGTGGTGTAAGCTGCGTCAGGAAGCAGAGTCTAAGGGGCCCCTGGTTATCACCAGAGCCTGTCGCAAGGCAGGTTGGACTTCTTGCGGCAAGAGACCCCCAGATTACTACACCTGACGTGACTTGCTTGCGGTGAGGTGTAGCGAGGTACAGAATCATATGGCAGACTCATAGTCAGGGACAGGCAGGAAGGTCAGAGCAGGAGGTAGACAAGCGTGGTCAGAGGACGGAGGCAAGAGGATTGGTTCACGGTATGAACAGGACACTTTGTCTATAGGCATTAGCACAATAGATTTAGCAAGGACATGGGGGGAAAAGGCAGAACTAAATAGAAACAGCAGCGCCACATAGTGTAGGAAACTTCAGGTCCAGCGCTGACGGTGAAAACATAAATTTTATTGTAGATAAAGCATATACAGGAGCATAAAATAATGGTAGTAAAAACCTGCTACAACACTGTGATCAAGAGTCACAAAGGTTCGAAACACTTAAGCGTTGTAGCAGGTTTTTACTACAACCTGCCTTACTACCATTATTTTATATTTCTGTATATGCTTTATCTACAAAAGAGTTTATTTTTTTCACCGTCAGCGCTAGACCCGGAATATCCTACATTAGGTGGCACTGTTGCTCTAGCTAGGATACAGGACTTCCTAGTTGCGTTGTTTGTTACACCATACAAGCTGACAATGAGCCCGAGACGATGTTATATGCATATGCTGACATGGAGAAGAACAGGTCTCACCAAGACTACAAATGCCTGGAGGGTGAGCCAAACCTTTATATTTATATTTATAAATAGAAACAGCACCCATCAGAAGAACAGCAAAGAGCGCCGAGAGGGGAGTATAGCTGCGGGGGCTTAATGTTGCGGGTGTGGCCCGACGTGTGGATCACGTCGCCACTCTCACCCAGAGCACCAGAGCAGGGACATTCCTAACAGTACCCTTGTATGGGCAGATACTACTGCTTTTTATTATGCGCTTTACAGGTTATGAAAAACTTGTATGTATTTGATTTTTTTTTTTGTCAAATAAAACAGATTTGCAATTACTTTTTATTAACATTTCTTTTCCTGTTCGATTTCTGCAGCTTCCATATGTTGCAATACAATGCAAGTTTTCAGCCAAAGTTTAGGAATTTAGGACATCCACAATCGAAATTGCATTCAAGTCAATGGGAGTTGTAGCTTTATGACAACAATAGTAGTCAAGATGGTTGATTTCTAAGGGCTTTAAATGCAAAATGGAAACCACCAGTAGCCATCTGTCACAGCCTCAAAACATTAGATCATGGGGTCTCAAGATCACCGGCCTGGCAGTCTTCCCTTCCCAAAATTGCTCAGACCCTATAGTAGAGGTGCAAGTCTGATGCATGTGTTTTTTCCACACAATTTAAATTTAGAAACCCACACAACAGTGTTCTTTGCCAACAATAATTTAGTTCCCAAGAGTTGCAATTCAGTTGAATTTGTTGTTTACACACAAGGAAACGTGTAGAAGACTCAATCTTAAAGCAGGAATAGACTGCACAATAGCCATCTGTCACAGTCCTCAAGAATTAAACCATTAGGTCTTAAGAACACAGGCCCAGTGGTCTTCCTTGACAAAAAATACTCAGACCCTATGCTGAAGGTGCAAGTCTGTTGCATGTGCATTTTGCACACAAGTACAATTTTAGAAAACCCAGGCAGATGTAAAAAAAAAACCTAAAAAAACCCTATAGCTGTATGATTTGCCACAAAATATTAATTAATAATTTACCGCATAATATTAGTCTAGAATGTGCCTGATTTATGAATCCGCCCTACAGCGGTTCATAAATCTGGTGCATTCTAGTGCTAGGGTGACATTTCTGGATCAGGTAAACCATTTTGAAAGTGCTCTACCTGTTCCAGCAATAGTGTGCCTAGAAATGCCGTAGCGAAGCTATAAATATGTAGCTTCACTACGGTTCTAGTGCGCCCCACCTCCATGCGGGAGATTTAAAAATGTATGAACGGGGCTACGCCTGATATCGGTCTGAAAAGACGCCAGATATCTGGCGCAGCCCCATTCATACTTACCACCCTTAATCTCCATAGTAAAGGTGCAAGTCTGTAGCATGTGCTTTTTGCACAAAATAAAAATGTTACAAGACCTACACAGATGTGAAAGTCCACACAGCAGTGTCTCTTGTCAAAAACTCCTCACTATGTTGAAGAAACATGGAGCTGTGGAGCTGCTTGAGGAGCCAATAAACAATGTCCACTACCACACCCATGCCTGCCACCCCTACTTTTTCCTATAGATTTGTGCTTGATTTATGTAGATTTGTTTTCTAGGTACTGCAGTTAAAGTAAATGGATTTTTAGAGCGGTACACAGCAGTCAATTAAGATGGATTTGTAGGGCAGTAAAGAGTAGTCAACAAACATGAATTTTAAATTCAATTGGATTTTTGAGCAGTGCACATCAGTCAGTCACTTAGGGCAACATATATGAATTCTGGTACTGATAGACCAGTTCTAAATCGCTTTAAGGTAGCATAGACTGCGCCAGGATGTATGAACCTGTTCTTCTGCAGGTCATACATACAGGTGCAGTCTAGTGCCAATATGACAACTCAGGCTCAGGTACCACCTTTAACTTCGTCTGGCTGTTCTAACAGTTCTGCACCAAAGTTTTGGCATCAACGAATCATAAATGTGTCTACTTCTACTAATGTGGTGCGACACCCCAGAACGCCCCAAAACTTTGGCGCACTAAAAAGTGACTTTGGCGCGGTACCAAGGCACTTATCGCGCCAACGTTTGGAGTGTGCCTGTTCATACATCTATAGAACTAGTCTATATTACATCTATACGACAGATTTTTGAGGCCAGAATTCTGGCGCTGTTGCAAAGTATAGGCATTTAAGAACACTATTGATTTGCTATCAGGGTTCTTCCATAAGACCCCGTTCAACAGATATTCCATTGAAAAAATTCTATTTCTAATCCTATTTGCTATTTATAGGCCTGGTGATAACTGACAAACGTATCTGTCTTTCCCCTGAGAATGTTGATCATTTGACATTTATCAAAATGAATCAAGCGTGGATCTCTGACAATTTTGTTGCCCCGGTTGCCGATGTCACCGACTAGTAAGCTGTGGAACGTCTTCTTCACAATGGGAAATACACATTCCATCAGTCATCTATTAACATCAGTCATCAATCAGTCTGCAGTAAGTCATCTATTAACCGTTTCAGGCCCCATACAGCCAAATGAAATTACCATTACTACTTCCTATTTTTTTAACATATTTGTTGGCCCCTTTTCGATTAGGGCCTGTGACAGGAGCACTGCCCGTAGGGCAGTACTCCTGTCAGGGGCCCTAATCAAAAAGGGGCCCAGTGATATGTTAAAAAATAGGAACTAGTAATAGGTGGGGGCTAGTGATGAGCGAGCACTAAAAAAATTTGAGATCGGGCCGAACCCCGAATTTTTAGGAATTTGGACTGAATGCCGAACCGAACGCCGAACCGAACGCTGAACTGCATTAAAGTCAGTGGGAGAGGATGTTCAGGTTAATTCTTATACTAACACAGGTGAAGAGAAGCCGCAATTACATTCCATAAGAGTAACATGGATACGTGGAACAACTTAATAAAGACAATTTGGCTCCAAGAGTCACAGAAAAAATTCACAGACTAAAATAATTAATTCCTTTCAATGGCTAACTGAAAAGATGAGGACTGTGTAACTATACGAGGTGCAGCGCTAGCAGCTGCTACAAGGTCCCTTTGGCACATAAGAAGACACCGGTATTGGAAATCCCACATGGGAACTGGCAGGAGCCCGCTATCACTTTTTGCACCAGGGCCCAAGAAAAATTTAAAAATATGTGGTGGCAGCAAGCCCTTTCCCAACGGGAAACATGGAAATTCAGCTGCAGGCTTATTATAGGGGGTGAAAGGATAGCCATTAGTGTTGAGCGTTTTATTTTTTCGACAAATTTGAAACCCGGCACTTTTTTTTAGTTATCAAAATTTTTTAAGATCTTCGGAAATTTGGGTTTCAAAATCTTTGCATCAACTATTAATATCGGGGCCATTTTCAGCGTTTTCCTGCCCATTTTGGGGGCCAGCAAATCAGTTTTACAAAATTTAGAGCAGGGTGAGAGGGTTGGGGCGATGCCCTTTACGGGGAATAGGGTATGGTTGCGATTGGCGGAAAAATCAATGCCCTCTTTTTTACATGAACAGCCCTTCCTGTTCAAAACAGTTCTTTTCAGCGTCTCATAGAAAGTAGGATTTGCGCTCTGCCTGTGCCCAAACGCCAGCAAAAATTTTTTCTTTTTTCTTCCCCAGAGAAAGCGCAACTGTTAGTTTGTGATCCTTACAACTTATTTTAGATCAAGTTTTAAAATTTTTAATGTATTTTAGGTAGAAAATTTTTAAAAAGGACTTTAAAAAACCGCTGTAAAGCACGGGGGAGCGGGGGGGGGGGTGGGGGGGGGGGGGCCCCGTTCGAACCCCAGACAAGCCTAAAAAGAAAAACTGGATAAAGTTCACCAAGATTTTTTTTGTAGACTTTTGCAACTGAAAATAGTTTTAAATTAAATTAACATTTTCTTTTTGAAATATTTCCGGGATATGGGCACCCTTATTTTAAATTTTAAAGGAACCCACACTTTCAATAATTTCGGGCTCTTTTTTAGGTGCAAAACTCCCCCTTGGGGGGGGTGGCCTGCGTCGATAGAGTAAAAGACGGGGATCTGACTGACTCCTGCAAAATCCTGGGGATATCCTAACCTTTCCCCTAATTAGTGCAAAAGGGCCACTAAAGCCTCCCTCGGGGGAGCAATGGGAGGCCTCCGGGGGGGGTTTGACAGCTTTCCCCAGAAAATTTGTGTGACTTATACAGTCTGCTTACTGTCAGGAGAGATGGCTGGGGGACGCCATCTTAAAGGGCCTTCACCCTGCACGAGGACCCGCAATGTAGCCGAGACCCCAGAGTTCAGGGTTTTGAGGCGGCAGTACGGGGAAAGCTGCATACCTGGGGGGGAGGGGAAGCGATCCCGGGGGTTGAGGCGCGGAAAGCTGAGCGGGTTTCCCCCGGGCCTTTTGGGAGCGGATTTTTTTTGCGGGGCCCCCCCTTTGTAAAAAGGGCCAAAAGAACTGTGGCTAAACTGCAAAAGGAGAGCACCTGCCCAGCACGGGCAAAAGAAGGAGGTTTTTCCCGGGGAGCCCACCCTCAGGGGCCCCCCAAAGGGGACTCAGGCCCCAGTATCCTCAGTGGGGGGAAAAACCCAGGGGAGTGGAGAACTGCAGATTTGACCCTTTGGCTCCCCTGCAGGGGAGGTTAGTAGCATCGGTTTTTAAAGGCCCAGAAAGGCAATTTTCTCACTGCTGTAGGGCGGGAGCAAAAAATCGGGACCCATAAAGGGTTTTAAGTGTTACTGACTGCTATCAGTGGGGGGTGGGAGTGGAGAAGGCTATTGCCTTATAAACAGCAATATCTTTTTTGGGTGAAACTCGGGGTTCATTGGTCTGTTTGTTTGTCCCGCGCACCTTTGGAATCCCTGCTGCATCCCCATTACCTCTACTATCTACAGAGGATATTTTCTTTTGCCTTGGGTCCTCTACTCGGGCTGAAAGGCTTTTTCCCTGCTTTTTAAAATTTCACAGACATATAACCCTTTAGGGGTTTTGGCCTAAACTTTCTATTTTGGGCCGTGCGGGAAAGGGCTTAAATCACCCTGCTACCCAAAGCCAAAAAAATGGATGGAATGAGTAAAACAGTTTGAAAAAGGGGTGAAATTTGCCCCCCCCTACGGGACTGTTCGACACTGATAAAAAAGGGAACTTTTGGCCCTTTTTTTCCCCAATCACTCTAAATTTGCCCAAGATCGACCAAATCCAGCCCCTGATTTTAAAAACCGGGTCTGGGGGCAGTTTTTATAAAGCCCCGGGATAAAAAAAAACGGCAGAGGCAGAGAAAGCGAAACATGTGGTGGAGGACCCCCGCTGCGACTCAAGCACGTGCCCCTCTAAAATTTGCAGCAACAAATAAAAATTCTTCAAGAGAGATTTGGAAGATGCAGAAACCAAACCCGCAAAAAAAAAGTCCCGCAATTTAGGATTTCCCGGGAGAGGCGAGGGTGAAAAACCCGGGGAATTTTTTTGTTGAAAATTTAATCCGTCAAGTCCTGGAGCCCATATCCCTCTCCTCCTGCTTTTTTAATTGAGCGGGGCCCATCAAATTCCTACGGGGGGCCCCTGCCACCAGAGTCTCCAGCGCAACCTTTTATAATGAATTTTTTAAATTTACAGAGATCGAATGCAATTTTTTGCAGCTGCGAAAAAGAAAGGGGATAAAGAAATGGCAATTCCAGATTACCCTTTCCCCCTGACTTTACCACAGGGGTTTCCAAAAAAAAAAGGGGGGCATTTGGGCCCCCTGGGTTTCGGGGGCCGGTGAGAGATCTTGGCCAAAAGGGACGCAATGTTATATCCAACGGGTTTTCGTGTTAAAATTTTCGGGACAAAACTTTCTTTTTCACAAACCCCCAAAAAGGCCAATGTTTGGGCCCCGTGGGCCCCCCCCCCTTTTTTCCCCCCACAACAGGGGACGTTGACTTTCCCTCATTTTTCCAAACAGGGTTGCCAGCTGGGTTTTGCTCTGAACTTTTTTAATAGGGGGCAGAATTACAAATGGGGTTGGGACTAGTGGGGGCCCTTTAAACTCAAAATGTTTGATGTGGGGATGCTAATCATTAAAGCTCTTTGAGCTATTTTCCAGTCCTTTACACGACTGGACTAACCAAGGTGACTAATGTTATTGGGGGGTTACAACGCCTAAAAAATTTTGCCCCAAACTTGGGCCTCTTTGACATTCCAGGGGGTAAAAGGGTGGGGTTTCTTTTGCCCCCACATGGGGCCAACTGTTTCTGAAGTTTTTAAAAAAGTACGAAAATTTGGGGTTTTTGTTGCATCAACACTGAAGTTTACCAGCCCTTTACGTTTTTTTTGGTTCAATTGCCCTGCCGTTTAAGCAGTAATCTGAAAGTTTTTTTTACGGGATTAATCCTTAAAATGCTGAGGATGAGACAGGGGTGGAGGGCTAATGGTCATGCAGACGGGGCCCCAAAAAGGGTTGCGCTTTTGAGAAAGTTCAAGCGAAATGGGGACTTTCAGGGGAGGGTATCACAGTAAAAGTTTTTTTTGGGTTTCCCCGGTACATAAATGGGGTCAAAAAATGGGCCAAAATGGGGTGGGACCAGGGGGTTAAAGCAAAAGCAAGGGGTTGGGTTTCCTTGCCTTTTTTCCCTTTTTTTTGCCCGGATGGGGGTTTCCCTTCCCCCTTTTTCTTTCCTTTTTCTCTGCAGGCAAGCTCGGGGATGGGGATGAGAGTTTCTTTCTTTGTTATTTAGTTTAATTCCCAAATAGGGAGATGGGAAGAAAAAGGAGGTGGGGAAGTAGGTAGTGCTTTTGGGCCATGGAGTAGGTATTTTTGGGATTTTTTTTTAAAAAAAAGGGTTGGGGGTTTACATGCTCAACCGGTTTTGGGGTGGTGTGGGGGGGAGGGTTTTGGGGAGGTTGGGGAAGCTTTTATGTTTCAGAATGGGGTAGGGAGTTTTTTTCCCTTGAAAAGTGAATGGTGTGTAGGGTTTGTGCCCGGGCCCCGGACCCTTGGGGGGGTTTTGGATAAGAATTTTAACTTACAAAGGCTATGGCACTTTTAACATAATTTTCCTGAATGCAGGGGGCTAAATTTGGGGAAAGGTTAAAAAAAACCCTTTGGTTTTTAAATTTTTTCTGAGCCCAAACAACCCTGAAAATTTTTATTTTAAAAAAAAACCCCCCCATCGAGAGGACAAAAAGGGGTTTTTACCCTTTTAAAAAAGGGCCCTGGATCGGCAAAAAACGTACCATACAGTTTTTCTCCAACAAAGCAAAAGGGGTCTCGGTGCGGGTTTGGGCAAAAAGCCTCCCTTTTAAGCTTTTTGAAATGAAACTTTTGCCTTCGGGGAAATTTGTATTTTTGCATGCCAATAGGGGGTTAGGGATTATGTAAATTGGGGCGAAATATTTCCCCCCCTTTTCCCCCCCCCCCCCCCCCTCCTCCTTTCCACTTAACATTTTTCTAAAAACGGGTGAGGGGTCATGTTTCACTAAAAACCCTCAGGTCCCCAGGGTTTTAAATTGGGGCGTTTTTAAAAAAAAACGCCACCCTAGATCAAAAAAAGGGGGATAAAATTGCACCCCCGCATATGACCCTTTAAGCTCAGCATTGAGTAATGGGCAAATGCTAATTTTTCTCCCTGAATAGGGCGGGGAAGCATCCCTGATGTAAAAGTTTTCCTGCTTCTGGGCACCCTTCCCGGGTTTCCTTTTCCCGGGCTTTTGATCTGGCCTTCGCGAATAATGATTTTTTGACCCAAGGGGTCAGCTGTTGATTATCCCCCGGGGGGAATTTCAAAATCATGCCCCCTTTTGTTGAGAGTCCTCAAAGGGAAATTTCCTGGGCCTGCCCCTTTTTGTGGAGATTTAAAAAACCCAAAAATGGTTGCAGGTAGGGGCGGTGGCCTTAAAAGCACGGAGGAGAGTGAAAACTACGGGCACTGAAGGGAAGGGTTCAGCGGATCCATTGGTAGAGGGGAAGCTTTAAAAGGGCAGTAATGGGGGGAGCTTTTAATAAATCCCATTCCCTGCCCATAAGTTATTCTCATGAAAAGCAAGGGCCTCATTTGGAGGGGAACTGGCTTTGGCAGAGGCAGAAAAATTGCGACCCCCGGGTTTTGGGCCATAAAAGTGCAGTAAAAGGGCCCGAAAGGGGGTTTATGCAACCCATCTTCAAATTATAAAAAAAGGGCCTTTTGGGTCACAAAAGCAGACTTTTTTTCCGGGGAAAGGGGCCCAAGAATGGCCGGGCCCTGGCGAACCCTGACACCCCAGGGAGTTTCCACAGGACAGTGGTAGGGGGAATTGGGGACTCTTTTTTGGTGACCCTTCTGACGGGATCCCCCCCGAAAGCAGATGGGTTTTTGCAGATTTTTTCACCAGTTTGGTTTTCTAACCAAACTCAATCACAGGGATAGGGGAAATCCAAGGCTTTTTTGCACCCTTTTCACCCCCCGGTGATTTTGGAGGAGGTGGTGGGGTTTTTAGGGGGTCCCTTCAAAAGGAGGAAATTCAGAGAGCTTTGGGGGGAAATTTGCCAACGGGGAAAGAAACCGGTTTCAGTTTGGGCCCCGGGGTCGAGTGGTAAAAAAAGTTGGGGGGAAAAGGGCTGCAGCCCCGCCTAGAAAATCAATTTAAAAAAATTTTCCGAGCGGGGGGAGTTTCCCCACCTTCACTAAATAAAAGCTTTTAAAGGGGGTAATTCAGAACCCGGGGGAAAACCCCCCGGGGATGTTTGCATTTTTCATATAGCCCCCAAATTTCACTTATAAATTCTAGATGCTAAGTTTTTGGAAAAGGGTTTTTGGGCCCAAAGCCCCTTTTGCTCCATAATTTTGCCCTATAGGGGGGGTTTGGGACCAGTCTGGTTTTTTACCGGGGAAAAAAACGGAATTAATTTAAAAAAGGTTAAATACGAACCGGCAGCTCCACATGAAATGTTTGGCTGCAATTTGATTGCCCTCTTGACAACGAAAAAGGTTTTTCCCCCAGGGATGGGCGATTTTTTGTGAGCAGTTCTGCATTTGTAGGGGGTTCCCACAATTTCCTTAAGGTGTTAAAAATTTTGTACTTGAACCGGGGCAAGTCCGTGAAAATTTGGATATCTTTCCCCCCCCCCTTTGGGCTCTGACCGGGGGGGCCAAGGGAAAGGAACCCCCGCTTCCCCATTGCAAATTTCCCCCTGGTCATGGAGCCTTTGTCTTTTTTTAAATTAAAAAATAACCCGGGAAAATTTTAAGGTTGGGACATTGGGGGGGTGCCCGAGAAGTTGTCATTTTTTAAATGCAGACATATGCCGAAACCCGGGCAGTTCCCCAAGCCTTTTTGGGAAAAATCTTCTTGATGAAAGTGGATAGTTTTTGGATCATTTTCGTTTTAAAAGAAAAACGGGGGCGACATCAGTTCTATGCGGGTGGATAAATGTAAGGGAGGGGGGAAAACACGGGAAGGTCCCACTTTTGGTAACGAACAATTTCTTTTAATTTGGGGAAACCCAAAATTAAAAGGGGAAGCCCAACTTTAAAAGTCTTAACCTTACTCCTTTGATGCAAGACATGCACAAAAAATTAAAAAGGTTTTTGGGAAATCGTTGCCTTTGACTCTAAAAGGGCCGAAAAACAAAATTTAAAATGATACTACTTCCCAAATTGCTCTATCTCTATAGAGCGGGGGGCCCCACTCTTGCTGCCAACTCCCATTTTTAAAATCACTAGACAACTGATATCACCGTTTTTTTTTTTGGGGGGACGGGAAACCGGGCGGATGAGTGGGGGCAATTTTGAAGGCAAATGAAAGGGGGAAACGGGGGACGGGCCCTTTCCCCGGTTTTTTTTATATTTACTAGGGTGGGGGTTTTAAACTTGCCTATGCTCCCGGGTGGTTTTAGGGGGGGACCGTAATAATCCAGCAGGGGTTCGGGAACAGCTCTAGGGTGGTTCATATAAAGGTTTTAAAAGCAAATTTATATATAGGCCAGGGGATTTTATCCAATGAAAGAAATTAAATTTCCCAACATGGCTGCAAAGGTAGCAAAATGGAAAAAAATTTTTTGGGGGTGTATGGTGGAGATATGAGTAAAGGGGCCCTGGTCCCCCAATAAATTCCGCTAGGGGAGAAATGTAAAAGTTGGGTGAACAAGACCCCTTGAGGGATTTTGGAATTTTGGCCAAGAAGGGGTTTCTTAAAAAAATTTGGGTCAATTTTTAAAGGGGGCTTTTTTCCGGAGATTTTTCGGTTTAAACCCCTCTTTTGGGAACGTCCCCAAGGTTTCGCGTTGTTTCCGCTATTTTAAACTCAGGCATGCCTGTTTCCAGCAGTTTGGGGGGGGCTGCTTTTAAATTGGTTTGGGGAACCCCCCTGGAAAAGATTGCCGGGAAGGGAACAGCTTCAAAAACCCCTGTGTCTAGCTTTTAAAATGATTAGGGGCTTCAGCCTTCCCCCCTAAAAAAATCGTTTAAAGGCGCTCGGGTAGATGTTCTGACTCGGGAGTCTCAGCCCCGGGGAGGATTGGCGTCCCCCTGGGGGGTTTTAAAAACGGTTATTAGGGCAAGAGATCATCTGATAAAAAAGCTAAGGGGCTACATAGGATTTATTTACCCCGTGCGTTTGGCCCAGAGGGAAGTCGGGCCAAAAAAAAACATGCGTCTTGCACTAGATTTTATGGGGCTAGAGGAAAAACATTGATGCTTTAGGGTCGGGGGATTTCCCCCTTTATCCGGGGGTTTTCTGGTCCGAGGTCCATGGGTTTTCCTCAAGGGAAAAAGGGGGGTTTTTTTCCCCGGGGGTGTTTTTCACCAGAGAATAGTCTGCTGGGTTTGGGGGAAAGGATCGGCCCCATCAAAAAAACAAACCCCTCAACTGTATCGGTCATTAAATGTTTTAACGCAAGGAAATCTTTTTTATTAAATTGGAAACCCCCCAAAGGCCGCCCCCCTAACCCACTGGATCTGCCCGGGTTCAATGGGGAAATTTACCCTTGTATAATTTGACATATGAGGCTAGGGGGGTCCCAGAAAGTTTTTTTTGGAAAAATTTTTGGGGCCTGGGGGCCGGGAAAGGTGCAAACAGGGGCACATTGAGCTGCTCTCGTCTGGAGCTCGGGCCCCGGGGGGATAATTGGTAAAAAATGTAAAAGGGTTGGGGAAATGTTTTCTTTTTGGGGATGCCCAGTCTGGGGTTATGGAAAGGGGGGGAACCCCAAACGGGGACAAACCTTTTTATGTATTCTTTACCTCTGCACAAAAGGGAGTTAGGGTTTAAAATTTTTTTTTTTGGCCCAAATCTGTATTTCTGACGGGGGGTTTTAAAATTGCATTATTATTGTCCCGAGATTGGGATGCTTCATTTTAAATCAAATTGAATGTTTTTTATTTTCTTGTAATTTGAAAATTTTTAAAAAAAAAAAGACTTTTAAAAAAAAAAAAAAACCCCTTTTATTATCAGATACATTTCCCGGGTAGGTGTTTTTTTTCAATTTTTTTCCCATTCCAGCTTTGTTAAATACCACCTTTTTCAGTTAAAATTTAAAAATCCCGCAATTTTTTTAGTCAGCAAACCCGTTGATAGGTGCCAAAAATACCTTTTATTATCCAAATACATTTTTCAGATACTTGGGTTTTTTCCCCTTTTTTGGGGCATACAGCTTTGGGTTTTTTAAAAAAGGCCCTTGCACTTAAATGTAAAACAGCAATTTTGTTTGTCACCCACAGGGGAATAGAAAGGGGCCAAAAAAAACCTTTTTTTTAACCAAATACATTTCAGATACGTTGGTTTTTCACTTTGGCGCACTAAAAAGCTTTGTTCAATTTTAGGCACATTGCACTTAAATGTGAATACGCAATTTTGTGTCACCACAGGTGAAAATTAAAGGTGCCAAAAAAAATCTTTTTTTATCCGAATGCATTTCAGATACGTGTTTTTTTTACTTTTTGCGCAGCCCAGCTTTGTTGATAGATCTACTTTGGCCCGTTAAATGGAAACAGCAATTTTTTTTTTCACCACAGGTTTAATTTGAAAGGGGCCAAAAATACCTTTTAAATTTTCGAAAAACCCAAACAAAATGTGTTTTTTTTCAAATTTTGGCCCCCCCACGCTTTGTTTAATTTAGGGACCTTGCACTTAAATGGAATACAGCAAAAATTTTTTAGTCACCAAGGTGAATTGATAGGGGCCAAAAAAAACCTTTTTTTTTTCCGAATACATTAAAAGATACGTGTTTTTTTACTTTGGGGGCACTACGCTTTGTTTTAAAGAGGCACCTTGCACTTTAAATTTTGAAAACAGCAATTTTGAATTTACCACCGGGGAATTGAAAGGCCAAAAATCCTTTTTTTATCCAAATACATTTCAGATACCCGGGGTTTTTTTCACTTTTGGGGCAGGCCAGCTTTGGGTTTATAGATCTACTTTGCATTTAAAAGTAAAAACAGCAATTTTGTTTTTATTTGAGGGGTTTGAGAAAGCTTTTTGATTTGGGCCCCTTTTAAAAAGAGACTTTTCCAAAAATCTTCCCTACCTTCTTAAATTTTTTAAAATTTTTTTGAAATGGAGGGGAAATTTAGGTGGTAAGCGAGCAAAGAAAAAGGGGGAGGACATGGGGGTAAGGGACAGAGAAGGTGCTCCTTCCAGTGCTGGCGACAACACGCATGCCACAGATCGCAGTTGCAGGACCGTCAGGCCTATCCCCACTGGGTCAAGGGGCCCCGTGAAAACTCAAGTAAAAGAACATCGTCGCCCAAAACTGTCCTTTCAGTGCTTAATGCAACCTCATCCCGCGTCCTTTCCTCCTCGTCCTTCCAGTCACCCGGGCCCCAAATTTTTTTGTTTTTTTCATCATTAAACCCACATCCGTCCCCAAAATGAAGCAGCCCAAATGTCAACTCGTTACCCACCACTGTGGATAATCCATTTTTTGAAGACCTCTTTGATGAAAAAAATGCGGGTTTTGGGGGCAGAAGGCATGTTTTAAAAAATCCCAAAAGGGCCCAAAAAGGATATTTTTTTCCCCTCGATTTTTCCCGTTTCTGATGCCATCAAGGAGGGGAAGGAACCGGGTTCCCAAACGGAAAAAAACCCCGGGGGGTGGCAACGCCTTGCAGGCCCTCTTTCTTGTAGCCCCAGCTCCTGGATGCAAATGTCAATTAAAGACAAAAATCACCTGTGTTGAAAAGATGATGACGACATTGGGGGAACCAACGTGGTCTTTTTTTAGGGAGAATTTGCTTGCAGCCGGGTTCATCACTGGGGGCGATTTGGGAAAACGATGGGGTAGTGTCAGTAAAGGGGTTTCCCCCTCAAAAAAGGGGGAAAAACTGTCCCCAGAAAACCCTGAAATGATTCCCCCCCAGCCACGTTTAACGCAAACCCCGCTTCCTCGCTTATCGCCGTCAAAAAGGTTTCCCGGACCCTCTCAAGACTTTTGGGCCCTTTTTTGAGCAAAGCCTCCCGATTCACCCAGCGATTCATATTTCCGCCTTTGCCCCTAAACCAAAGTTTGAGGCAAGAACCTTAGGGGTTAACCCCCCACCAACATGTCTAGTCCCCATGCAGCGAATTTCATGAATTTTAAAAGGGAGGCAATATTTGGCCAAAAAAAAGGCCCAAAACCCACGCCGGGCCCCCAAACCCCTTTCACAAACCCCCTTTTCTCCGCCTCCCCCCTCCCCCCCACCCCCAACCTTTTCCCCAGCTGCCCATGTCTCTCAGATCATGGGTCAAAGGGGTCAGCCCTGCTTCAAAACCTCCCCGTCGCCCGGTACCACCAGCCCCCCCAAGACCCATCCTACCCCTTTTCCTTCCCCCAGTTTTGGAAAAAACCCTGCACGCCGTACAGCCAAGGCCCCCTATAACTCTGGGAACCCCCAACTCACTGGGTCCCCTTGGGGGTTTAAGGTGGCCCTCAGGCTCGGCGCACCCCCTTCAAAACCGCAGGGAAAGGTGCAGGGTTTTTTTCCCCCCCAAAGGTTTCCCCTGGTTTGGGATCACGTGGGCCCCGAGAAACCAGGGCCCTTTTGAAATTAATCTGTCTTGGAGACCTCCCACACATGCAGGGGGCTGTTGGGCGGGGTCTCCGCCCAACCCAGACCGAGCGCCTTGCTGGGGGGAACCCAAAACCCTTTTTGCATGGGGAAAGGGGGTGTGCCATAACGGGCGAAATCTGCTGGCCCCCCTTAAATCGGGAGGCGGAGCACAACCCTTGCCCCTGGCACATGTCTTTAACCTTTCGTCCAAAAAATTTTTAAAGACTACCCGGGTCTGGACTGCCTTTCCCAGGAAGGCTCGAAGTCTGAGTTCGTAAATTCCGCTGTTCGCACCCTGCCCTTTTCCCGCCGGCCTTTTCGTTGGGAGCGTCATTTTGGGCCCCCCCCTCAACCGTCCTCAATTTTTCCGGGGGCAACAAAACGGAAATTTCCCCCCCTCCCATTTCCCGGGGATTTGGCAGCATCGCAATGCCATTTTTGCAGTAAAAAGTGACACATGGCCGACAAGCAGCAGTGCGGACCCCCGGGGGGGTTTTTAGCCACCGAGATGGGAGGGGGTGAAAAGACTCTGCACCATCCTTTCCAGTTTTTAAGAAGCCACCAAAATGGTCAGTGCGGAAAGATGCCCTTGTCAGCAAAGACCATTGTGGTGATCTTAATTTCCCGGAACGATCGTTGGGCACTCTGAAAAAAACAGGGCCCGCCACGACGGAGGAGGGGACGGACACAGATTTCCCCACACGGACCTTTCTCTCCGTCGGGAAACCACAAGGCCCGCAGTTTTCAATTTATCCCTCCCTTTATTAGGCAGTGGTTCGGGGTCCAGGGCTAAATGCAAGGCAGCGCATCCTTCAGGGGCATCATCTCAGGGGAAGTCAGAAACTGTTTTAAGCCCCGTGCCGGAGGCAAACGGAGGAGGAGGAGGAAGGGGGTAATTTCCCAGAAAACCGACGTTACCTGACGTCCCTGCCTTGGAAAATTTGGCTCGAATTTTTTTGGGGGAGGGGGAAATGAGGAAAACAGTTTGCCCAGTGCCCCTCGCCCCCCGAGGCTTAAGGGGAAAAAAAAGGGTCCCCTCTCCCCCCCCCACTGAGTGGGTGTGGATGCTCCATTTCCTCAACATGATCCTCGCATTAAGGCCATCAAAATGAAAAACAGTTTTCTTTTGGGGGCCACCCTCCTGGATTTCCCCCCGGAAAAAAAACAAAAACCCGCACTTTTTCCCCCCCCACCCAAACCCCAAAAAAAGAGTAAAAAGCAGGAAAAGGAAAAACCCTTTCTGATTGAAACAAAAGGAGACCCTCGTTCGTCTGCTTCAAAGTTTCCCCAAAAAGTCACTTTGGAACAACATCAGCGCCGGACAGCAGTAGAAATGCCAAGTAGCCGAGCGGCAGCAGCCCCAGCAAACAATTGGGCCCCAAAAACCTAAAGGGTGACCTATTGGGAATCTTTTTTCCCCCATCACCAACGCAAAACAATGCAGGGCAAAACATCCAACACACAGAGACCCACTTTAAATCAAAGGTGCAAAAGACTATCTGGCTCTCAACAACCCGGGTTTTTTTTTGTATGTTTCCGGGCTCAATAGACTTTTTGGGTATCCAAAATGGACGAATGGCCCCAGCTCCCCTCGCCAAAGCCATAAGGGTTGTCCCTGGCCCACACCACGTTCCAAACCCAAACCCAAAACCCTTTAGCACAGCTGGAGGTCATTAAAAGACAAACGCATCCCCGGGTTTTTTCCAAAAGATAATGTTTGGAAACGTTTGACTTTTATCAAGATAAAACAGGCATGGAAACTCTGATGATTTGTGGCCCCCAAATGCTGAGGGCACCCATTTTTTGCCGGTCTACTTTACATTTTCCCCTTCAAAAAAGAAATGGTCCTCCCTTTAAAAAAATTTTTTTTTTAAAATGATCATTTCTTACTTTCAATTTTTTTTTTTCTTTTCCCAACATTTTTATTTTTCAGTTTTGCGGGGAGACTGTAAAAAAAACAGCAAGGTTTTTATGAAAAACACCGTATTCCATTTACTCCCTTTATCTTTAGAAAATTTTCGCATTGAAAAAGGGTTTTTAGGTCAAAGTTGCGTAAGAAACAGCATAATTATGGCCTTTGGAACAGAAATGTGGCTTTTAAGGTGGGATTTTTTTCCCCCACAAAATTTTTTAAAAGTTGGGTGAAAGTCCCTATTTTTTAATTTTTTTGGGGGCCAAAGTTGCTGTGAGATTAAAAGCAATTTAAACAATGGTCCCCTTTGGGAAAAGAAAAAGTGGCTTTTAAGTGGCATTTCCCCCCATCACAATTTTTAATTTGTGGGTGAGGGAATCCCTATTTAAAAATTTTTTTTGGGGGCCATGTTGCGTGAGATACAGCAATAATCATGGGCCTTTTAACAGAAAAGTGGCTTCTAAAAGGGGATTTTTTCCCCCCACAATTTTTTAAAAGGTCTGAGAATTTATTTTTTTTTTAATTTTTTGGGGTCATGCTGCTTTGAAAATGCAGCAAAATACAGGGCCTATTATAAAAAAATGTTGTTTTTTTAAAAGACATTTGTTCTTCAAATTGACCAAAAATGGCTCAAAGGGGCATGCTTTGAAAATTTTTGGGGGGATTTTGCGGTGACATGCAGCAACAAAAGGCCTATTATTTAAAAAAAAGTTTTTTTCTAACAGACATTTGTTCTTTTACAATTGCCAAAGTGGGGGTTAAAAGGGGCATCTGTTGAATTTTTTGGGGGCATTTTTGCTGTCACATGCAGCATACAAAAAGGTCCTATTATAAAAATTTTTTTTTTTTCTAACAACATTTTTTCTTCCCCAATTTTCCAAATGGGCTCAAGGGTCATTGGGTTTGAATTTTTGGGGGGATTTTTCGTGGGCATGGGACTATACTAAAAGGTCCTATTTTTAAAAAAAAAAGTTGTTTCTCACAGCCCCTTTGTTCTTTACAATTGTCAAGAGTGGCTCAAGGGTGAAGGGGGGCCCCTCAGAAACGGAATAGGGGGGGAAAACTTTTTAAAGGACAATATTTCTAAATTACTTGTTTTTTTCAAAAATCTTTAACATATCTTTTCAAAACCCTGTTTTTTGAAAACAACCCATTTAATACAAATAAAAAGAGAAACAAAGACCGGTTGGGTTTCCCTCCTATTTTAAAAAAAAGTGTTTTTTCCCAGAATTAAACTACTAAAAAACTTGCATGTTAAAAAAATAGCGTTAAAAAAATTCCTCTGAATTGTACAAAAGGGGGGTTTTCAGGAAAAAAATTGCCCCTTTTAGGTTATTCCAAGGGACATGGAAATTAATTTGGGGCACCCACAGAAACAAAGTACCCGAGACAATTTCCTCCAGCACCCTTTAGTAAAATTAGAAAAAGAATGCCCCAAAAAAAGGGCACCTTGGGGGGAACAAGAGCGTTAACCAAACCCGTATTTTTCCCAAATGAACTCAATTGGGGCCGCACTCAAAAAGGAGGGGGAAGCCTAACCCAGACAGGGGCCCCGTATATTTTTCCCGGTTAAAAATAAAATGGTGGTTGAAAGACCCTTATTCCCCGGGGAAATTTTTAAAACTGAGGTCATGCAGGTTTGGGGGTCCCTGGCCCGTTTTCCCAGGGCAGTTAAATCAAAGTCCCCGTTAAACTAAAAAGGTGTTTGAAAGAAATCCTTTTTCCCGGCACTTTTTTTAAACTGGGGGGCATGCAGTTTGGGGGTCATGCTGTGGCCCAGACAGGGATAGTCAAAGTTCCCCTGAAACTAAAAAATGGTTTTAAAGACCCCCTTTTTCTGGACTTTTTTAAACTGGGTTTATGCAAGTTTGGGGTCATTCTGGGCCCAGGGCAGGTAAAAGGTCAATGTCCAGTTAAACTAAAATGGGGTTGAAAGACCCCCTTTTTTTTTCCCCGGGAATTTTTTTAAACGGGTTCCCTGCAGGTTTGGGGGGGTCAGCGTGGCCCAGGACAGGGAAAAATCAATGTCCCGTGAAACAAAAAAGGTGGTTAAAGACTTTCCTTTTTTTCCCGGGACTTTTTAAATCTGGGGGGCATGCAGGGGTTTTGGGGGTCATCCTTTCGTTCCAGGACCCGGATATTCAATTTTCCATTTTTAAGTAAAATGATGGTTTAAATCATACGCCTTCTGGCACTTTTTTAAATTTTTGGGTCATGCAGGGTTTTAAGGGCCCCTGCTTTGGTGCAAGACGGGATAGTGAATGGTTTTGGGGAAATTTTTTTTTTGTGGCTTTTTAAAAACCAAAGTGGGTTTCCCCAAGAAGTAGCACGTAAACCAATTTTACTGTTGTGGATGTTAATTTTCCCGCTTCTCCACCCTGTTTTTGGGGGGGAAAAAGAAGGTGTTGTTTTCTCTTTCCCATAGACTTTAATGGTAAACGATCATAATCTACTATCGACCATGGGAAAATCTTGTTGAAAATTTGGGCGACTAACGAAACCCTCGACCGATTCGATTGGGCCCCAAAAATCGCCAAAAAACAAATACCATCCCTCATCTAAATTTAAATGTTTTTCCCAAAACAAACTAAATCAAATGGGGCCCCCACTCATTACTAGTTTTTAATTTTTAACATAACACCCGACCCCTTTTTGATTTGGGGGCCCCCGACAGGGTATTGCCCCATTGGCAACCCCCCTGCCAGATTTCCAAGTGCCATTTTCCCAAAACCCCTTTTCTTTTTTTTTTGGCAAAGGGGCTTTTTGGGGAAAAACCTCAGAATACAGGTCCCCCAAAAGAGGCTACTACTGCCAGGGGTGCCAACAAAGGGGATACAAAGGCCCGAACCCTGCCCGTGGGGGCCCCAACGAAAAGGGCCCACAAAGAAAGTAAAAAAAAATGGAATGGTAATGTGTGGGGGCCCCTTTTATTTTGGGTGTAAGGGGTGAAACGGTTAATAAAGACTGATTGATGACTGAAAGTAAAAAGGAAATGAAGAATGTGTATTTCACTATCAAAAAGACGTGGGTACATTTCACTAAAATTTGATGACTTCGGCAAACCGGGGCAAAAAAAATCTTCAGAGAACCACGCTTTATTAATTTTGATAAAAAGTCCCAAAAGATCCACATTCTCGGGGAAAGACGGATACCCCTTTGTCAGTTATCACCCCGTCACTGGGGCTGAAGGTGCGTGCTAGATAATGCTGGCTGTGGGGAGGCTAAAATTTTTTTTTGTGTGTCGGGGGGTCAAATTTTAACATTCAAAAATTTTTGGGCACCAGAATTTTTTAAAGGGTCCAAAATCAAGTCCCAAAAAAATCATTTTTGACCAAAAAGGTAGTCCCCCCGGGGCCCCCCCCTTGGGGCGGTCCCGGGTATCCCCCAATGCTGCTCTGCCTTGCCCGGGGTTTTTTGGTTTAGTTGGTAAAAACCAAGTTAAAAATGTTAACCAGTGCACTTCTGCCACACTGCCTGATGTTGCTGCTGCGGCAGCTACTTGCCATTCCACTGCTGTCACGTTGCTGACGTTGTTCCGCCGTGACATTAGAATGTGAAGAAGACGCAACAGATGTCTCAAATTCCTGCATTCTACTGTTAATTTGTGTGTGTGGAAGGAAAGTGCTCACTTTTGATTTGTAACGAGGATCAAGGAGGGTGGACACCCAGTAATCGCTGTTCATTTTGATTGCCTTGATGCGTGGGTCATGTTGCAGGTAATGTAGCATCCAAGCACTCATGATCTCCCAAGCCTTTGGGTCGAGGGGCACTAACCAGATATTCCTCCTTTTCTTCCTCCTCCTGAAATCTTTGCTAACCTCTTACCACCGAAAGGTAATCGGTACCGGTGGTTTCCAACCCTGCCTCATCATCCTCCTCCACTTTCTCATCCTGACCTTCACCAGAGGCCTGGCTAGAGTCATGCCCTCTACTCTGTGAGCTGAACTGCTGTCCTGCACCTGCCCTGGACCTCGAACCACTGCCTAAAGAAGACCGATACAATTGGGAAACAGTCGGGCCTTCTACATCCGACGGCGATTAAGGCTCTGTGTCCACCTCATCTTCCTCCATCACTGCTGGGACCTGCTTCCGCAGAGAGTCTAACGCTTGTTCCAGTAAAATATGATCACAATGGTCATGCTGACAACGCCATCGTCCTGACTGACCATTTTGATTGCATCTTCAAAACTTTCAAGGATGTTGCAGAGATCCTTCACCTGCCTCCACTCTCTATGGCTCAACACCCTGAGGTCCACACCACTGCTCATCAGGCCATGCGACACTTCATACTGCATAATGGCATTACGTTGTTGCCACAATTGCTGGAGCATGTGGAGCGTGGAATTCCAACATGTTGCCACGTCAACAATGAGACGGTTGGGGGCGTGGCCTGACCTTCATGGCGTGAGGACGTGTGGCTCTTGAGCTCCTGCTTCATCCTGTGAAAATCCTGATTTAGGACTCTCTGGAGTGATCAATACTGCTCCAGGGCAGAAAGGGAGGACAAAGGTGACCTTTGAGCTGCTGGAAAGCCTAGTAATTACCTTTGCTGGGGCTGCCTTAGAGTGACAGCAACAAGCATCACGGGAAAAACCTGCGCTAGACTAACGGGACTGCCTGCAGCTCCAGCCGGGCCGTACTGGAGAGAGGTGCGGCGCACGCCTGTGAAGAAGTGTCTGGAGACAGTGGCGGACATTAGTCGCACATGAGAGAACAACTAAGCAGAGAGGTCAGTGGTGGAGGGCAGCAGGAACGGACCCGGTGACCAACGGCTCAAAAATCCTGGAGACGGAAGCAGAGTGCCGAAAGCAGCAGCCCCAGAAAGTTTTAGAACGGGGGGAGGGGGGAAAAATTTCCTGAAGAATAGAGGGAAGGAGAGAGGAGATTTATAACCTTGTGGAGAGACACTTCAAAGTACTGGCATTGGCCATCTACGCCACTGATCAGCCGGGGCATACCAAAGGGCGCGAAAACTCCTGAGCGCCGGCGCCATCTTGTCCTAACATGTGGCAGTGAGCTGAGCTGCGCTCTGTTACTAAGTCCTAACTGCACGGACACTAGGGTGGTAAAGGGGCTGACACCCCCACATAACTGATCTACTCCTCTTTCTGAGATATATCCCTATTTGTGTCCCTAAATAACATAGGATTTTTGTGAGGCAAGTTTGCATACTCTCTATCTCTTCAGAGGCTTGGATTATTTAAAAAGCAGCCACCTACTGAACTGAACTAGAGTACCGGGACACTTCTCTGCTACACTCCCTTTTCAGAACAGCGTACTTGCCCACGTCTGAAAGTCAGAACCTTGGGGGTTAACTCCTTAAAGCCGCAGCTCTCCTGAGTTCCAATTTCAAAGTTTGACTAATAGAGAAACCTGCTGTTTAAAGGGGTTTAGTACTGCGCCCTTTTTGTATCCTAATCTTACCCCAAACTGCAGTTTTGAAGTTCAATTGCAGCTTGTCCTAACTCACAGAGACTCTGCTGACAAGCCTTCATCACTATCACACCTTCATGAAAAAGATTGAGACTTGGAGGGCCTAGTCCCCTTAAGCTGCCATCTACTTGATCAATTCTTGGGTGCGCCACTCCAATCCACATATGGGCCGCAACAGAAACTCAACAGCACCCATTTTCCACACAAATAAAACCACAATGGACACAATGAGTCAAACTGACGAGCCTTCGCAATCGGCACTCTGTCCAATGGCGCTCTGGCCCACTGAAAAATAATGATGGCTATCGCCACTTGCCAGACCACACTGACCACCAAAATTGACCACTACAGGTGGACGTCAACAGACTTCGCTCGACATGGATAAAAATCAAAGAGAGAACTGTAGAGGCCGAACGTAGACTAAGGGGGGTAGAGGACACTCGACCTTAATCAGGAATCCATCCGCACACTGCAGCAACAAGTAAAAACCCTGCAAGCTAGGGCAGAGGATGCTGAAAATCGTAGCAGACGTAACAATGTGCGTATTTTGGGCCTGCCGGAACGGGGGGAGGGCTCCTCTCCAGAAAAGTTTGTAGACAGTATAAAGGGAAATCCTGGCTCCCATTGAGTTCTCACCCACTTTGTAGTTGACGTGCTCACCGCATTCCGACGAAGCCGTTGCCTCCTGGCGCTCCACCCCGACCTTTCATTTTGAAGCTTCTTAATTACAGAGACAGAGACCTTGTATTGTCCACTGCCAAAAAAAAAGGGTGATATTAATGTACGAAAACAGCAAATTGTCCTTTAACCCAGATTTTACATCTGAAGTGCAGAAAAAAGAGAGGCAATTCACGCCGTGCGGAGCCGTCTTAGGGAGGCTGGAAATAAAATACGCCATGTTATAACCCTACTAGACTGAGGTTCAGCATAGAGACCGCACGTTTTTCTTTATGACACCAGAGGAAGCTTCGGACTGGTTAGATAAGAAGTCTCCCGAGCGTCGCTGATGTTGTGTTTACAGACCTGGCTGTGTAGAACTAAAAATGCGATGACATGGGCATCTTGTCCTTTCTATAGTGCTAATCACGGTCTTTTCCATTTTTTGGACCTGTGTTAGTATATTGTTAGAGGTCCTTTTGCCACAGGAGTAGAGACACGGACCTTGTTTCTTTTCCTTTACAGTTTTTTTTTTTCTAAATGGCATTTTTTAGGGGTGCCATTTAGGTACTTGTTCCTGCACCAAGACACAGGCCAATTGCGCACCTTGGGTGGGTTCCACATTTCTGTTTTTTTGACTTTTAGAAATGTTGGGGTTTAAAGGCTCGGGCGGGTTGGGGGTGGCTTTGAGCAGGGTGGGATAGGGATAACTTCAGGCCCAGTTGGCCTAGTGAAGGTTGGGCACTTTCATTTGTGTGAATGGTTTGTATGCGTGTGTCGGTCTCTGGTCTATGGGCTTCATGAGTGGTATTCATTAGCTCAATGGTTGCGATGGCGGATTGTACGATAGTGTCCTGGAATGTCAGGGGTTTAAACTGTAAGCTGAAAAGAGCACTTGTTTTTAACTATGTCAAAACCCATAATCCCAGCATTGTTATTTTTCAAGAGACACACCCTTCGGGGGCAGAGGATCCTATGTGTTGAAAAGCCCTTTGGGGTTAGGGATGGCATACCATGCTGTGTACTCTAGCTATGCCCGGGGGTTTCCTCGGTCTTGATCAACAAGTCGCTCCCAAATTTCAGCTGCAGGATCTTCACATAGATCCATGGGGAAGGTATGTGCTCCTACATGCAAAATTTTGGGGGGTTTTTAGTTTTCTTGTGGGGGGTATCTATGTCCCTCCTCCCCTTTAATAAGGGGGTCCTGGATGCTCTTATGGCAAAAGTTTTTACAATACCCAGGGCACCGCTACTCCTTTTAGGAGATTTTAACGCCACCCTAGACCAAGCATGGACCGTCTGCATCCCCAGTGACGCATAATAGAAGCCTTAAAGACTGGGCAGAAAACAAAGGCCGGATAGAAGCATGGAGGTGGCTGCATCCCAGAGATAGGCATTTCTCTTGTTTTACGCTGGCTCAAAAACTCTCTTTCCCACCTAGACCCTTTGGGTTTCGTGTCCAAGGAAAATTGCATAGGATACCGGTCCCCAGAGTACCTGCCTCGTGGGATATCAGACCATGCACCTTTGAAGCTTATATTGGCATCTCCGACGCAGGCTAAGGGAGACTGTGGCGGCTAAATCCTCGATGGTTAAAAGGTGCCAAAAATACTGGGTATATGTCAGGAACAGGTAGAAGAGTACTGAAAATAAACAGGGCTCTGTTAAATCCCCTGGTGGAATGGGATGCCTCTAAAGCAGTTCTACGAGGCACTAAAATTGGAGCTATTGCAGTGCATAAAAGCTGGGTTGAGGGAGGTAAGAGGGAAATTGGAGGCTGAAGTTTCTGAGAGGGAAGCACATATTCCAAACCCAAATTCGAGTGCTGGGGAGCAGTTGCTAATGGGGTCAGAGGGCATACTCCTTACACTTGGCAGATACATCAGAAGAAACGCTTGCACAAAAACAAATATTTTCCGTAGAAGGTGATAAAAATGGTAGACACTGGCGTTCCTTGCCAGAACAGAAACACCATGACAGTGGTTTGGGCCCAAAGTGGTTAGTGCAGATGGACTCTCTGCCGGAGCCGGGACAAATCTGTGAACAATTTGCCTCATATTAAAAAAGGAAATATGCCTCCAGATTGAATTATACGGATAGGGAGATAATCCACTTTCTGGACAAATAGATATACCTGTACTATCCCGTGAAGAGGTAGACGACTTAGCTGTGATATATCGGCTGGGGAAATTGGCAGGGGTATAAGGGGGACTAGCGACGCATAAGACGCCGGGGCCTGATGGGTTCCCAGCGGATTGGTACAAAGCAGGACACAGAACAATGGAGCTGCAGACTGGAGAGGCTGTTTGAGGGCTGCGGCTGCAGGGAGTCCCTGCCGCCTTCCTTTTCTGAAGCGGTTGATCACAATAGTCCACAAACCGGGCAGACCCCCTGAATCAATGCAGCTCATATAGGCCATATCTTTGCTTAACTTGGATGCAAAGATACTGGCGAAAGTATTTTGGGACTGAACTAAATGGGGTGATTCAGTCACTTGTTAGTACAGACAGTCTGGGTTCATGCCGGGGAAAAACTGCCGATATCAACCTTCGGCGACTATTTACCAACTTACAAATAGCTCACAAAAAATGCGGGGGGTAGGTGGTTGCCGCCTTAAGATAATGAGAAGGGATTTGACTCGGTGGAGTGGAGGTTTATGTGGCTAGTGCTAAACGGCGAATGGGGATTCCTTCTAATTTTATTAAATGGCTACGCTTTTGTATCTACAACCCACGGCAAGAGTTAGAGTAAACGGGTGTTGTCTCCCCCGTTCCCACTTGGCAGGGGGACTAGACAAGGGTGCCCGGGTCTCGCCGCTGCTTTTGCCTTATTATGGAACCATTAACACTCATGATTAAGGGACATCAAAATCCGGGGGTTGGATCATTGCGGGGCTTGAAGAAAAACTTTCCCTATAATGCAGATGATATGTTGATATATCTGGGGGATCCCGGGTCATCTTTGGAGAGTCTGATAAAAATGGTGAATATATTTGGTGGCTATTCCCGGTTGCGGGTGAACTGGGGAAATCTGTAAATGTTTATGCTAGATAACGTTTGACCCTAAGGTTGGTGACCCCACCCCTACCCTCCGGGGGTCACCAATTTAAATACCTGGGAATTGTTGTGCACAAAGATAAACACTAATTTTTGTGATCTAAAAACCCCCAGCCAGTGCTGAGACAAGTGGAGTCTAGGCTGAAGGGCCGGGGCGAGTCTCCCTTTGTCCCTTATTGGAAGGATAAACATAGTTAAATGGTGATTTCTGCCTAAGAATTTTGTACTTATACGGGCGGCTCCGGAGGTGCTTCCTAATCACAATTTGTGGCCTGGACAAATTACTTTTCTCTTTCCTCTGGGGCGGTAAAAACCCCTCGTCTGAATAGGATACACTTAAGGCTCCATATGACAGAGGTGGGCTGGCATTTCCGGACCTATATATTTATTAGTAGCGGTCCCCGTTAGCGCACAATCAAAGTGGTTCCAGGGGGATACGCCCTGATCCTTCCGTGGTGCTGGAGGCAGCACTGGTGGGCTGCTGGAGGGGCTGGCCTATTTACCTTACAGAGAGGGAAAATGTTTCCAGTACCAATGCACATCCTGATGGGGTGCGGTGATATTGGTGGGAAGACCTTCATTCATCCCTTACGGCCATAGCGGGGAGGAAACTGTTTGGGCCCCTGTTGTTCCCTTGTGGTGTAACAAAAAATTGCCAGAGCTAATAGAAACCCCCCGGATTATGGATTTTGGGCTACCGTGGAATGAAATATCTTACGCAGCTGTACAGAAATGGTAACTTTCTGACATTTGCAGAGATTCAGTTGCAGTTTGACCTTCCAAGGGGGTCCCTTTTTCGGTACTTCCAACTAAGACATGCGTGTGCGGCGCAGTTTGGGATGGCTGGGGTACACCAAGGGGTATGGGTACTTGGAGGCTATTTTTGAGGCGGGTTACCCTAAGAAACCAGTTCTTCCATCTATAAGGCCATAATGGGATGTCAGACTTCCCCTCTAGCGATTTTCCCTTTTGGGGGGTGGCAAAGGGACATTCCATCTCTACCAGATGAAGCGCTTCCCGAATTAAAAACTCCTGGCGCTTAACAGTTCTAATTGCTAAGGGTCAACTAATTTAAACTAAATGGCTTCCCTAGAGTTTACTTTACACCAGTTTTGCTGTACCAAATCATTTTCTGCCCTCTCCAGCTTGTTCCAGATGTGGTGCAGACGGGAACATTGCTTCACATGGTATGGAATGCCCGATTTTGCAAAACTATTTGCAGAAGATTCACTGGTTTTTAAACAGGAAGCTTGGGTTTCCCCCAAAGTGTGTTCACCTACGACAAACTCCTTGGGAATAGTGGGGGGGGGAAATTTATCCCAAGTAAGGCAGACCGTACTTTGTATCTCCTTCTGCTTTTCTATGCGAGGAAAAATATTCTCTTGAACAGGAAACCGCCTAAGATCCCCTCCTTTGAGCAGTGGAAACAGTTAGTTAATGCGGAACTCCCCTCGATACAAAGGTCACATATGCTCTAAGGGCATTCCCGAAAGCTTCCATGCAGTCTGGAGTAATTGGATTGTAGCTCAACGGTGTGATTGTTGAGGGTTTAGGTGGACCGACCAGAGACCGCAAGTGTGAATGAGGGATGAGTGATTGGGCCCATGATGTTGGTGGCAGGAACAGACTGAAAAAACCAAGGGTATCTGGAAACAGGTCCAGCATGACTATGCAATTTCCTTTTCTATGCTTTGCTTTAAAGATCTCTGATCATAGTTTGACTGGGAAATTTCTGGACTTACTATGTACTCTTCTGAAACACTGTTGAGAAATAATTGTACGAGTATTTTCCTACTTGTCTACCATTGTTTTTGAGTTGGTCTCTTCTGTTACGCCGTGAAATGTGAGAAATGTTGTTTTCTTTTATGTTCAATGACAAAATTCATAAATAAAACCTTTTAAAAAAAAAAAACAATGAGACGGTTGGCGGGAAGGCCCAGATCACACTGCAACGCTGGCAGTCGTGCCGAAGCAGGGTGCGAATGCCGGAAATGTGAGCTAAGACCACGAGCCTTCCTCAATTAAAACCACGTAGTGCTTAATAAATTTCTGCACAACCAAGTCCAGGACATGTGCCAGGCAAGGGATGTGCGTAAGTCTACCGATCCTAAGGGCGTCAAGGAGATTTCTCCCATTGTCGCACACCACATTGCTTGGCGTCAGGTTCCTAGCACCCTGCCACTGGTCAGTCTGAGTGCGCAGAGCTGTCCACAACTCTTGACCTGTATGTTGACGGTCTCCAAGACACATTAATTTCAGAATGGCCTGGTTTCTCTTGGCACGTGATGCTACCAGTCGAGGTTGGGGATCTGGACTCTGCTCCATTCCAGCATTGTTGTAGAATGTCCGCCGAGACCCATCACTAGAGGCACTGTCATCCACCCAACTCACCCAGTGAGCAGTTAGTGAGATGTAACGCCCTTGACCGTGCTTACTAGTCCATGTGTCTGTAGTGAGATGGACTTTGGTGGACACAGATGCAGCCAACGCGCTGGAGATCTTTTCTGCAATGTGGCGGGCCAGGGCAGGGACAGCTTTTCTGGCAAAGAAATGCCTGCTCGGCATCTGATATTGGAGGCATGCCAGGGCCATGACGTGGCAGAACCGTGTCCACCAGGCAGAAAGGCAACATTTCCAAGGCCAACAGACTGGCAATGCCGACATTAAGGCTTTTGGCTTTGGGATGGCTGGGGTGAAAGCGTTTCTTTGGCTCCAAAACCTGGTACACAGAAGGCTGGCTGCTGGACTGGCTGCTGTATGGCGTGCAGCTCAGACTGGTGGAAGGAAAGGTGTAGACTGTGTTGCTGGTGGTGGGAATTGGCCGACAGTGTCTGGGACTGGGGATGGTGCTTGCCAATACTGCTCCGGCACATAGGCTTGGAAGTGGCGGAGGCAGAAGATGTCACGGTGGTTGGAAGCCCAGGACCAGTTGGCCTTTTTTCTCCAAGTGATTCTTCCACAGCAATTCATGCTTTCCTTGCATATGCCTGTTCAAGCTGGTGGTGGTTAAATTCTTTAGATTGTTTCCTCTACTGATGCGTTGAAAGCAAAGTCGGTATATGACGTTGGTCGGCGAATCTGATGCTTGATCAAAAATGGCCCAGGCTTCACAGGTCCTGGAACTCTTCAACGGTGAAAGCCTAGTAGCAGTATTCCTGGTGCCACCACTGACCACAGCTGGCGGATTAATGTCCACGGACTTGTGCGACTGCCCTATCCATTTCTGAGGCCGGACCTGCACTGACACTACCCCATCATCCTCCTCATCCACTGATAATGTGCTCGCCAGCTACTGCTTAAAAGACCATGTTGGATCCGCAATTTCATCATTATCACAGGTGACTTCCTCTTCCTGACAGTCTACATCCTCAAGCTGCGGGTTCAAAGCCACAGGCACTGCAAGGCATTGCTGATGGCTCGGGATTTCTGCCGACAGACCAGCTTCCTTCTCTTCCTCTGAGGGCATCAGGGATTGGGCATCAGAGCAGACAAAATCATCTTCTTTGGCCTCTTGATCTTTTGAAATGCCTTCATCAAAGAGCTCTTCAGAATATGGATAATCTAGAGCAGTCTGTTTATAGGATGACATTTGGCCTTCAGGTTGGACTGATGATGATGATGACATTTGTACCCTTGACTGAGAGGAAGAGGAGGTAAAACTGCTGGATAAAGGGTGTGTTAACCTCTGAAGAACGGATTGGCACCAATCTTCAGTAATGAGACGCACAGGGAACTGACCACGCAATGACAGGCCTGACGGTCCTGCGACTGATGATGTGCTCGCTGTTGTGTTTTCCAGATCACTGGAAGGAGCACCTTGTCTAGTACCTCTAGCTCCACGTCCTACGCCCCTCCTTACTCGCTTACCACCTCTAGTTCGCTCCATGTTCAAAAATAAAAATATTAAAAAGGTCAAGATTTGTTCACAGTCTCTTATTGAAGAACTGTACTCCAAAGACAGCAAATCAAGTGTTCTTAAATGCCTATACTTTGCAATGGGCAAATACGATTATAAACAGAATTTTTTCTATGCAATATTGGTGAAATGGGGTCATATGAAATAACCCTCACAGCAAATCAAGTGCTTGTAAATGCCTATACTTTGCAACAGGCAAATAGGATTAAAAACAGAAATTTTTCTAAGGAATATCTATACAAAACTCCCTAACTCCCTATCTAGTGATGTGTCTGATTCCGTAAGCTAGTTTCCCTCCCCTCCCCTAAGTAATCTAACTAGCAGCTTTTCCTGTGTGAAATCGCTATTAAATAGTGTTTTTGCCTGCTGGCAAACAAGCACACTGAACAGAGGCAGCAGTGTGTTCACTACAGAGACTAAGGTGGAAATGGCGTTCATCGGGAAATACAGCGACATACACATAAGATGGTCATGTGATTTTAGCAGTCAATGAGATCCCTACACCCTCAATAATGACTTTTTTACCCCACCACACGCCCCTCCCGTGCTATGCACTGAGTGGCTGGCCGCCAAAACTAAAGGAAGCAGTTGAAAAAGGTGCCGAACATAGGTCCAGAACCCGAACTTTTTAACAAATTTGTGGCTCGGGTTCAGAAAATACGTAAAGTTCGTGCCGAACTAACCTTTCTCTGAACAGTTCGGCTCAACACTAGTAGGGGCCCCATTTGATTTAGCTGCATGGTGCCCTGAAAGTTAATAGACGACTGACGGCAGCCCTGGCTACCACTATACCTCCTATAACTACGGCTCTGACAGCTGATCCTCCATGTTCCCCGTTGGGATGTTCTTGCTGCCACCACATATATGACATATTTTTGGGCCCTGGTGCAAAAAGTGAAACTGGACTCCTGACAGTTACCATGTGTCATTTCCAATACTGACATCTTCTTATGTGTCTCCTCATCTGTGTTAATATAAAAATTAACCTGAACATCATCTCCCATTGACTTTCATGTGGTTCGGCATTCGGTTCTGCGTTTGGCCCAAATCTCTCAAAATTCGAGGTTCGGTCCGAACTCAAATTTTTTACTGCTCGCTCATCTCTAGTCCCTATTCCTGCCATGTAGCATACAGAGCTGAGCACAATTGTGCTATATTTTCCTACTAGTTTACAGCAGCCATTGAGGTGGGTTTTGCTGCTAGTAAAAAGCAGTGCACAATTAACACAGTAGATGTGTTCCTCTCTGTCGTACATCAAATCAAAATGGTGCCTTATGATAGTCAGCTTTCTATATATACCCCATAGTGGGGCCTGATGTCAAGGGACTCAGGAGTCTAGTAGAATTTCATCCCAAAACTACTGCAGATCCAAATGAAAATCTACCCCTGCTGATTGAGAATTATAAACACATTGGGGCACATTTATTATGGCAATTCTGGCAGAATTTGCACCAACATACTGGCATTCATAATTACATTTTGTACACTTATTGTGTGTTTTAGACAGTTTCTAGACATGTCTGTGCCTTGACCAACAAAATGAACCTGGCTTCACTAACAGGGGTGTGACTTCATTAAAAGACATTGAAAGACCACCCCACCAGCCACAGGTATCATCATTTTGCATGGGCCAGGGAGCATCTACACTGGATGAGGGACCAGTGGTCCTCAGTGCTCTTCAGTGATGAAAGTTGATTCACTCTGAGCAGTAATGCTGGCCGCCAGCAATGCTGAAGATGTCAAGGAGAACGCTATGCATCAGCCAGGTCAGGTACCCTTGCTGATCATTACTGGTCAGGTTCCCTTGCTGGTTGATCAATTGTAAGGTGTTGTCCTGGTCTTACGATGTCAAAATGTGAACAGCAAGATGAGGAGTAGTGTTAAAATCCCAATTCAAATTGATTCCCTATATTTATTGGGCGATTAAGGGATCAAACACCTGTTGGGAATTTTGCCTTTAGGGTCCTTGTTAGAGATCTGCAAGTTGTGTAAAAAGTATGGAAATATTGAAGAGTTTGACATGTGCATCTAAAGTTAAAAGATGTTCTCATTTAGTTCATTTAAAAAAATGTTAAAAAAATTTTATGTTCATCCTGAAATTTCAATCAAAAGTCAAATATCCCAACATTTTTGTGAATAATGTGTATACATACTTAATAAAGTCTAACATTAAAAAAATAATTTTCTTTGGACAGTTAGGCTTCTGCAGGCCTCAGTCCTACAAGGGTTAATTCAGACTCCAGACTAGACATCTTAAATAATAAGACTCAAATCACATTCCTAAAGTAATCAGACCTCAGATCAGACTCGCAAAATTAACAGACCCCGAACAGACCTCAGAACAGACCCCTAAATGTAACAGACCCCTTAATTTTATTACACTCCCAAATCAGATCTCCTAAATGTATCAAACCCCAGACCCCTTAAGTAATCAGACCCAAGACCAGAGAGGAAAAAAACAGATACCGGACCAAACCCCTAAATCTACCAGGCCCCAAGACCAGACACAATAACTTCTTCAGGCCTTTGATCACATCCCTTAAATAATAATACCCCAGACTAGTGTGGAAAGGAAATAGAAACCAAACCTGGCCCATAAATGTATCGAGCCCCAAGACCAGATCACCGAGATCACCAGATCTCAGACCAGACTTCTGTCTTAAAGGGGTTGTCTCACTACAAAGATTGCTTTTTATGTTAAAGATCTTACAAAAACAAGTCACTTTGCAATATATGTCCATTAACAGTGTCCTACCTATTCCAAGATATCTCTTCTTGTATATGCTGCATCAGCTACTCAGTTCGCTATAGCTACAGACCTGTTTGATCTATCCTGATAGGCTGCCGGCACTGGTTGCTATAGCTACAGACCTGGCTTCTACTGCAGCCTAGTAGAAACCAGTAACCACACCCCTGAATTCAAAGTGAAACCAAGAAAACAGGACTGTGGTAAGATGAATCAATGTAGTGTGACAACCCCTTTAATTTTCAGCTTTCTGCTGTTAAGTAAATCTCTGTTTTTGATGATCAAACCAAGATGGCTGCCTCAATAATCATATAAGGAAAATAAAAGAGAAATACATACTTTTAAAATAAAAATAGATTTAAAATATGACACTTCAGTACATATTTCAACTAGTGTAAAAATGGATGCATTCTAATCATAATATTTTCATTACAATGTTTTCATCATATTTTCATGACATATTTAACAAGGTTCAGAGGAATCATAAAATTTGTTTACCGTAATCACGGCAATCACCATCACTGATACCGATACCCATGAGATAAAAAAATGAAAAACAATATAATAGCTTGGAGACACGTGTTACCTCTACGACTAAATAAAAGTCAAGATATCCCCCTTGCCACGATTTACTACAACACATGAGGATAAGGTGGGTAGAGCCATTTGCTGTATGTTTTGTATCTATTACTGTATCAGTTTACACTGATGTTCATTTTTGTGCTTTTTAATATAGTGTAGGGTCAATAGACTTAAAAAGAATAGGCTGATTCTTGGAACATTGGAGTAGTCCTTTTTGACAGTCAATTCTATACATGACATATTATAGGTAGGAACCCTGTTACACATTTTGTATTGGGGGCCATAACTTTCATGGCTATTACTGTGCTTAGAGAAGCTGTGTATATAGAGGTTTTGTTATATGACGTAGTTCAATACACATATTTTAGCCATTCAATCCACCCTGCCAGATCCTCAACCTTGGGCAGTAGTAGTAATATCTTAAGGGCAACAATCTGATTCTTTTGAGATCAAAGGATATTGAAAAAAATGCCAGACATTTGCCATTTACTTTGAACATACCTACTGATGTTATTTGTCCATATATATATTATGAAGAGGACTGACTTATCAAAGCAAGCCATTTGGACAGTCTGTCACCTAATTATGTTATAGAAAATCTGAGCTAGACAACCTTCAAAGAATTTGCGCTTCTAGGAAAGTCTTGACTCTACTCATAACTCCCATTGAAACTGCTGTCACATTTTAGACCACCTCTCTATTCTCAGTGGAGACTTTCAGGTGCCCATTTTTAAGATGTGTGTTGGTGTTGGAACCCATACCTATCACACATTGATGGTTTATCCTATCAACATACCAATGTGTGAGATTGGACAACCTTTTAGCATTTTGATTTGAACATCTTAAACTACTGACTTTCATCCACAGAAATACATTATGATGAGGACTGTCTGAACAAAAAAAAAAAACATTTGAACAAACT
The DNA here is from genome assembly GCA_025379985.1 of Phyllomedusa bahiana. NCBI lineage: Eukaryota > Metazoa > Chordata > Amphibia > Anura > Hylidae > Phyllomedusa > Phyllomedusa bahiana. The sequence continues at coordinate 55,378 of JAODAL010004876.1, forward strand.
ATCACCCGATTATATTATGAAAAATCTGAACCAAAGCACCTTCAAAGACTTTGAGCTCCTGGGATTTGTTGTATTTGAGAACTATAGTCCACTTTTGTTTGCAATCTTTTTTATTATCTACATTTTCACCCTCATTGGAAATATGTTGACCATACTGGTGATATACTATAACATATATCTTCACACACCCATGTATTTCTTCATCACCAACCTGTCCTGCCTTGAGATTTGGTATGTATCTTCCACAACCCCCAAACTTTTGACTGTGTTGGTAACAAAAAATAATAAGATCTCCTTCCACTGGTGCTTCGCTCAGCTCTACATGTTCCATAGTTTGGGTATTACAGAGTGTAATCTATTGGCCATTATGGCCATTGACCGATTTGTGGCCATATGTAAACCTCTCAGATACAACGTCATCATGAATGCCAGAGTCTGTAGAGATCTAAGGATGATGTGCTGTATAATTGGGTTCTTGGTGGCACTTATTCCTAAAAACCCCTGCTAAAGAAAGCTGAGGAAGGGGAGGAATTTTTCCCCCCCAAACGCCGCACTTCCCCTGGGGGGTTTTCAGTTCCGTTTCGAAGGGTCCGTTTTCTGGCTCACCGCATCGGGACTTTGTTTGGACTTCGGGCACTTGCCGTCGGTTGGGCTCGGGTCCCTTAATCCCCGGGCCCCTGAGGGCTAACCACCCCAGGGGAAAATGTTGGAATTCAGCTTAAACCCTTTTGGGATACCCAACAAAAACTGATTTTTTTACCTTTAACTTAAACATTAATGCCCCATGCGGGGAACTTCGGCTTAATGTCTATAAAATTTGGTTTTTTTAAGAAGATACTATTAAATTTTTTGTACTTTTTAAAACTGGTTCCAGCAAACTATTCTAAACGTACCATTTAGTGGGGATTGGAGACCCCTGTTTTTAAACCCGGAGTTAAATCATTTAAAAATTTTAAATAGGCCAATAAATTTTTTATATATAAAATGAAATTACAGCACTTTTAAATTCCCTGTTTTTATCAGTTTTTTTAGACACTTCTGGGGCCTCAACCAAAAAAAATGGGCATATTTTAAACTAAAGGGGGGGAATGTTTTTTTGTCAGGGGGTTCTTGGGCCCCGCTCCCCCCCGGGGGGCCCATCCCCCCTCTGGGGGGGGCCCGGGGCCGGGGCCCGGCCCGCGCCCAAACCCCTGCGGGCCCCGGGCCCCTCGGCGCCACCTCTTTTAAACCCGCGGGGGCTCGGGTTTAAAACGCCGTCCTGCCTGCCCCGGCCATCTGCCGTGGCCCCCCCTTTTAAAGGGCGTGGCGCGCCGGTTTATCTTTTTTAAAAGGGGCCCAGTGCCCCAAAATTAATTGGGGTCTTTAAATGGGAGCCTGGTTCTTTTTAAGGTATCCCCCCCCAAGTACTTCCTGCCACCCTTTGGTTTGTGGGGTTTTCCCTAGTGTCTAGAAGTATTGCTTTTCCCTTAAATTTCCCCGGTACCAGTCCCCCTGTTTTATTTTCCCTTTCCCTTTGCCTGTTTGCCCCTGCCCTGACGTCTCCCTTTCCCTGCCCACGAACCTCTGCTGCCGGGCCCTAAACCACCCTTGCCTTCCCCCGGATTTAAGCCCCGGGGTTTTTCTTTTTATTTTACCCGGCTGTCCCAACCGGGTTCCCTTTGCAAGCAATCACGCCCGGGGGTTTAACCGACCTTTGGTAGCCCAAAGCCGCAGCAATTTCCTTCCCGTTTGGGCGGCGGGCTCGGGTTTAAAAACGGGGGGCTACTTAGAACCCAATTCCCCCCGGGCGTGGCTTACAATCCCCCGCTTCCCTTTTTCCCCCCCGGGATAAACTCCAACTCACAGTACAGACCCCCCATAGATTCCCCAAAGGGTACATTTGCCTGTTTCCCCGGGGGGACAATTTTAAAGCGGGCCCGCCCACAGGGGCAACGAAAGGGGCCCCAGTTTGCGGCCGTCCAAAACCCTTTGGCAAACCGCCCTGCCTCCACCCCGGCCCCGCCTTGCAAATTTGCATCCTTTGCTCCGGAAAACCCAGTGTTTAAAAACCTTTGCTCCCCCTTCGGGACCCTCTCTGCATCTGCCACCCCCCTAAGCTCGTTGGGAATCCCAAAAAAATGCCTTTGGGTTCATCAACCCATTTGTTTCCTTTCCACCCCCGAAAAAATGGTGGCCCCCAAAATTCCCCCTTATAGGGGACCCCAATTTGGCCTTAATTATGGGCCCTCTTGTTGGAGAACCCTTTGGTTTGGGGCAACGCCAAACTTTTGGGATCGAGGGGATCCTTGAAAGGGCCGGGGACCCCAAACCCTTCCCCCGGGGGTTTCCGGGCACACCCCTTTGAGGAACCCGGGGCCCGTATTCCCTTGGGCTGCCGCAGCCGCTGCCCCGGCCCTTCGTGGGGGCGACACAAACAGCGGCCCCCAAAATTGGGTTTGAAATTTTTCGCACTCCCCCCGCTTGGGAGCGGAAACGGAACAACAAAAGGTTGGTGGGGGCCCTTTTTGGCAAGGCCTTGGGGGGCCCGAATCAAGGACGAGCCCTCCCCCGCTCGGGATTACCTCCCCTTTGGATGATCTAACCATTTTGGCCCCCCGGTGGATATTCGCCCCCCGCCAAAAGGGGCAACAAAAAGCTCCCCCCTTTAAAAAGGGGAAAAAACCCTTTCCGGGTCCAGGGTTTTTTCCCCCAACTTGGCTCCACTTCCCAGCGGTAACCCTTTTTTCCCCCTTTCCAACGTCTTGAAGGGAACCTATGCGGGTCGAGAGAGCCCACCTGTCTCAGGAGGAACGTTCTTCCGCTTTCTCCCTGAAGCAGCTGTGCTTTTTATTGTGGCGGCTTTTGGGGGGATTTCAAATTGGGGAAAAATCCCGGGGCGCCCCGGGGGAAATTCCACACCTAGGGCTCCCTAGGAGTGGCAACCCAAGGTGTCAGGGAAAGGCCTCTCCCCGTTGACCATGCCTTAAAAAAATTTTTTGCTTCCCGGGCAAAAACCCTTTCCCGGCCCCCGCCCTTTTTTTATTCAATCGCAGGGAAAATTCATAACCACGAACTTGTGCCCCGGTTTGTCTTCCTGTGCTCCATTGCTGAAACCAAAAGTTTGTCTCCCGGGTTTGTGGCGAATTTCCTTAAAGGACGCTATCCGCTTTTCCCCTACCCCCCCCTCTTCTTGCAAATTGGGGGCTCCCTTTTTCAAAAAATTTGTTGCGGCTTTTTTGTCCTCCCCCATCCTCCCGGAAAACCTTTTTTGGGCCTTTCCCTTGGTACAGGGGCCAACCCCCCCCCGACTTTGAAATTTTAGCCCAGGTGAAGTCATGCGTTGGGGGTTTCCCCTTGGGCTCTCCCCGTTGCCCCGTCCAAGCCGCAACCCCGCTCCCCAAGTCGCCCCCCCGGGAAACCCCGCCAAACCCCCTCCAGGTCTACCCTTTGCCTTACCCGGGGGAAATTTTGCCCATGTTTTTCGGAGAGTCAGGCTGAGACCTTCCCCCACAAACCGGGCCTTTTATTGTCCCATTTGACCTGCAATTGGCTGTTTCCCTTTCCCCAAAAGGGGGGTTTTTCCCTCTCTCCTTTCCCCGGGGAAATAAGGCGTTTCGAGTACGTCAAGGAAACCCCGCAAAAAGGGGTTTATTCCCCAAGTCCCCGACCCCCGGCTGGGGCCGGCTTCTTCTTCGGGAGAAAAAAAAACGGGTCCCCCCCCGGCCCCGCATCGTTTTTCGGGGGCCGAACAAAATTAAAAAAAAAAACCCAAAACCCCTTGCCTTGATCTACGAACTCTTTTACCCCCTGCGTGGGGGGAAAATATTTTTTTAAACTGGATCTTCGTTGGGGGGGTACAATTTAATCCGCAAAAGGGGGAAGGGGAACAATTTGGGAAAACCCCGGCCCCTTTAATAAACCCGGGGCGGGCCCTTTCGAATTTTTTGGTTTTTGCCTTTTGGTCTCTTTCAACGCCCCCCGGGAGTATTTTAGAACTTTGTCAAAGAAAAACTTTTTAGGCCTAAATTTTACCCTCGGAAAACGGCCCAATTGGGGCGATATTCCCATTTTTCCCCAGATCCGAAACTCATCCGCCCCCCGTCCGCCAGGGCCTCAGGCGACTCCGCACTCATCACTCTTTGCCAAACCCAGAAGTGTCTGTTTGAAACGTACCAGCTTCCCTTCCTGGGTTTCATCGTTTGATAGGGGTCTCCAATTTGGGTCCCTCCCCAAAAACTCTCCGCGGGTTTTTTGCAAAAAGGCCGCAAAACCCGGGGGGCTTTCCCCGGGCCCATTCAAATTTTTTTGGGGTTTTTTCTAATTATTACAGGAAAAAATTTATTCCCCCTTCTCTACACTTGTTTGGGTCCCCTTGGGTTTTGGGTCTAAATCTGAAGAACGCCAATCCCAAAATCCCTGGCCCCCCGAAAAATAAAAAACGCCTTCAACCGGTCAAAACTGGGATTTTTCAAACGGGTTCCCACCTGTTTTCCCCCCAGACCCTATCCCTTCCCTTTATTCTGGAAGTAGATTTCCCTTTTTCGGGAGGGGCCCGGGGTTGTCCTTCTGCAAAAGATCCTCCTCTGGTAAAAATTCCCTACCCGTGGGAAATTTCTCCAAAAAATTCTCCCCTGCCGAGAAGAAAAATACCATAGGTGAAACGAGGGAAATTTCTGGCCCTAAAACCGGCTCTTGAAAGGGAAAGGGTCACCTGGGTAAAGGGGGGTACCACCCCAAAGATTATTCCTTTTAAAAGACCACAAGAACCTCCCGTATCTGCGTCGGCTCAAACCCCCGAACCCCCCGGAGGGCCCGGGGTCACAAATTTTTTGGCCTTTGACTTCCCCTCAACCCTTTTTGGGGGGGGGGGGCCCCGGCCCAGAAAAAAACAAAACAGGACGGGGTGCTCTCTCTGGTTCCTCGGATACGGTGGGTCTCGAGTCTCCTCCCCCCCACATTGTCCCCCCCCGAGGGTCTTTACGGGCCGCCCCCGGGGGATCCCCCAAAGCCTACCCCCCCCCGGGGGGGCGTTTTCTGGCCCTTGCCCCTTTGGGCCCCAGAGTCCTGATTTTGGGGGGCACACTTCTCGTACGGGGTGGGCAACCCCGGAGTCCATAGGGGCGCTGCAACTGATCTCCCCCTAAATTAATGGTGGCCTACTTTGCTTTAGGGTGTCAGGGACTTTTTTCCCAAACCTTCACCCCTTTTGCCCTAATTTAAAGGGCCCCCCGTTCAACCCACGGGCCTTTTTTCAGCCTTCCCTGTGCCGGAAAAAAAAACCCCGGGGAAACCCCGTAACCCTGGACCCTTTATTAAATGACTCCCTTTCCCCTTCTGGGAAAAAACGGTCAACTGGGCCCTTAAACCCACCGTTTTTTTTCCCAAAATGGCTCACTTTGTCCCCCCTGCCTTGGGGGACCCTGGGCCCCGCCCCCCCCCCCCCCCCCCCCCCCCCCCCCCCCCCCCCCCCGCTCCTAAGCTGGCCCCCAAAATTTTTTAAAGGTTTACGTTTTTTCCCTCTGCATGGGCTCCCGTTACACATTGTCCCCCTTTACGGGGGGGTCCATTCATTTCAAAAAATTTTTCGGGCTTTGTTGGGGGTCAATTGCAGTTTTTGCTTTGATTTCTCATCCCCATTTCCACCCTCAAATTAAGGGCTGGTAGAGAAAGGGGAAAACCCGGGACTGGGTTTCCTACCCGCGGGCCTTTTGTGCCCCCCGGGGAGGATAATTTTGGGCTTTCTTCTTCCCCGGGGGGAGTTTTTCTTATAACTCTTTAGATTGGGTTTCCCTGGGGGCCCCCCCCCTTTTTTGTCCCTGTTTTGGGTTTTCATCCCCGCCCCCCCCTCCCCCCCTTTTTCCCTTGTGTTCCCTGTCCCGGGCCCTTGGGTGCCCAAGAAAAGGGGGAAAAAAAGGGCCCTTCCCCTGGCAGCCAATGACGGGCCCCGTTAACCCGGGGTTCTGCACGCACTAAAGTCCAGGATGACAGATAACCCAAAGGCCCTTCCCCGGGCCCCCATTTGAGCCTTTGGGGATAAGGTTTTGGGGTAACCCGCAAAAATATTCGCTTTAGGGGGGCCTCTACAAGCAAATTTCCAAAAAACGTGGGTCCCCCTTTTAGGGACTGCAAAGTCTAAACCGGTTTTCCCACAAGCTTTCCCCCTCCTCCCACCCTGGGGGATTCCCGAACTCCTTCCAGTCTCCCCCCAAGCCGTGGTGCTGAAATTTCCTTTTTCCCGGGTCCCTTTTCCCCGCCTTTTCCCGTGGCCAACCCCCCCTTATAACATTTTTTAGGTCCCCGGGGGTGTTGGCTCAGAAACTAGGAGGGGGGAAACGTTTGTTTTTTATTGATGGGAAAGGGGTTTTTGGGGCCCGGAAAGGATGGTCGGGGAAAAACCCGGGGGGCCAACCTGTCCCCCTTGACCCCCTCTCTAGGGGGTTTTAAAAAAGGGGGGAGAAATGAGGGGGGGTACTGTCCGGGGGGCGCGGGCCTTTCCCCTGTCCCCCCGACCAACCCCCCCGCTCGCGGGGTCGGCGCGGCGGCCCGCGACCACCCCCCCGTGGCTCGGCCCCGGTGGGTGGGCCCCTCTTAAACCCGGCCTTCGCTCCGGTGAAAAACCCCCTCCCGCCTGTCCCCGGGCCCTGTGCCCCGTGGCCCCCGCTTAAGGCGCGCGCGGCCGGGGTTTTTCTAAAAATTTAAAGGGCCCGTGTCCCAATAATTTTGGCATTATCGGGCCCTTGGTTTTATTTAAAGGGTTTTTCCCCCAGTACTTTCCCCCCCATCTGTTGGTGTGCTTTTCCTAGTGTCTGGATAAATTGGGTGTTTCCTTTCCCGATTACCCCGGTTTCCAGTCCCCCTGCTTTGGTTTCCTGAAAACCCTTTCCTGTTTTTCCGCCCCGCCCTGAAACCCTCTGGGCCCGCCTCGCCAAAGAACCTCTGCTGCCTGCCCTGACCATTCTGCCCGTCCCCCCCCTAAAGCCTCCCGGGTTACGTTTCTGTACCAACCCCTGTAACCCCCGGGTTTCCTTCGCAAGCAAGTCCCCGTCAGGGGTAACAAACCGGTTGCCTCACGCCGCAGCAAGTCAAACCCCCCTTTGTTTGGGGGGGCTTCCCGGTGAAAAAACCCGGGGGGTAAATTAGATTCCGTTCCCTGGGGTTGGGGTTAGCTATCAACCCCTTGCGTTGGCCCAGCGGATCCACTCCCACGTCAAAATTTTTTTTTTATTTACGGAAAAAATTAAGTGCCAAAAAAATGCTTTTTAAAAAGGTTTTAAAACCAAAACCAATTTAAAAAAATTTTTTGGGGCTGGGTTTGTTTTTAAAATTTTTACTAAGTAAAAAGGGCAGTATTCATAAACTTGACCCCTTTGGGGAAAATTTTTTTCTCATATTCCCCTATCTTTCACTAAAATCCGCACTTTAATTTTTGCAAAAAATCTCCACCAAATTGGCCCGCATTTGTGTTGTGGTAAAAACCCGCACAACTCCTCCCATTTCGAAAGCACCTTAAAGGGGATTGCCCTTTTTCTTTCGACATGCAATAATGGTAAAAAGAAAAACTTTTTACCAAAAAAAATTTTTATTTTTTTTCCCCGGTCAGGAAATGATTCCCTTTGCACCGGTTTTCTAAAGGTTTTTTTTTGGTTTACCCCCCCCCTTTCCTCCTCCTCTCTCTCTTTCCTTTTGTCTTAATGATAGCAGGGGGGAACGTCACAAACCCGGTCGGCAAACAAAGGAAAACCCGGGAGTTGAAACAGAATTTTGTTATCGTAAAAAAAAACAAAGATTTAAATTTCTTTTAAATTTTTTTGTCCCGAGCACTGAAGCTTGTGCCCATAAAATACCTATCCGGGATCATGAAGGGGCAATTTTGAAGAGCTATAAAAAAGAGTGATAAGTTAATCATTGCTAAAAGAAACCCCCCACAGGGCCCGATCAGGATTGGGGAAAGCAAAAAAAACTGAAGTTCTTGTTACTCGGGGAAACAAAATTTGGGGAACAACCCTTTAACAGTTTCAAAGTTAAAAATAAACAGTGGGGGGGCACTCTAGGGGAAAACAAAAAATATTAGGAGTTTTTTTTAATTTGGGCCCTTTTAGCCATATGAATATTCGGCAAAGAACCAAAATTTTGGTTTCTGCCCATAAATTTCCCGAGAGGGGAGGGGATTATATGATAAATGTTTTGGTTAAAAATATTTTTTGTAAATTTTAAAAGAAAAAACTTAAAAGGACCTGGGTTGTGAATCCCGGGGCCAAACCCCAAGCGGGTGGGGGAAGCCACCACCAGGAACGGGGGGTTAAGGTGGAACCCCGGGGTTCCTTTTCCCGAGCCCGCCCCAAAAAGGGGAGGACTTGCTGCGGGGGAATTCCACCAGGTCGCTACCCCCGAAAGTGACTTGCTTGCGGGGGTAGGGCCCAAAGGAAAATAGCGCCGGTACAGTTTTGGCCAGGCAAAATCGAGGCAGGGGAGGGTCGGGAAGGGCGGGGAAAGGGAGCGAAGGTTTCGTGGTCGGAAAAACGTAAGCCCGGGGGGAACTGGAAAACAGGACAGACAACCAACAAAAAGGGCTTCCTCGCATAGGGATGGGCCCCTTTGGAACGGCAGGGGGCCCCGGAAGAGGTGGGGGCGAATTTTAAATGGGCAGCGGCAGGTGTTTTTTAATTATGGGGCGCTGGCCCTTTTAAAAACTGCAGGGCGGGGCGCGCGTGCCCAACGGGTGCCAGGGCCACGCACTGGGCCGCGCACCAAAAGTCCCGGAAACAGGGGCAGGGTGAGGGGGGAAGACTTTTCCCGGGGCGGGGGGGGGCCCAAAGGGAACCGGGGGCGCTGCCCGCCCCCCGGTGCGGGCCCCCGTTAACGGCCGCGAGTGCGCCTTTCAGCCCCGGGCCCCCGGGGTGCAAGGGCCCCTCGTGACCCAAAAAACACAAGGGAAAAGGGCTTTTTTCCCCAATTTTTTTTTCCCTTTTTTTCTATAATTCCCCAAAATAAATATTTTTTAAAATTTCAAAAAAAAAAAGTATAGTATGGAAAGCAGATTATATTTAGTATTATAAACTGAAAATAAATATTCCATTAGGTAAAGTTTTTCTGTGGATATTTAGGCTTCTGAAAGCCTAAAAGTGTCAATTCACACCTTAGATTATACAGACCCCTTATATAATAGGACCCCAATCACATTCCTCACGTACTCAGACATCAGATTATAGTACTAAATGAAAAAAATCTTAGAGCAGACCCCTGAAATGTATTAGACCCCCACACTAGATCTCTAAAATATATCAGATTCCAAAAGAGATCTAGAAATTCAGATGCTAAACTAGATGAAAAAAAACAGACATCAGGTAAGGTCCATAAATGTCTTAGGTCCCAAGACCAAACTCCTTAAATATATCAGGCTCCAGACCAGTCTACTTAAATAATATCACAGGACAGAAAAAAAATTACAGAGCCCTAGAAATACTTACCCTACTGGCTTCTCTGATGTTGTGGACACCAAAGTATCGGCCCCTGGCGCTATTCAGCATCAGGATGTTGTGTGTGCCACTGAATATGATGGACAAAGCCAAGGCCCAATGCTGTGGTGCTTAGAGCTAGAGAGGAGCAAGAAGGGTAAGTATTCGGCTACCCCAATGTTCAATCACACTAGCAGCTGCCGACTCTACTCAAAGAAAGGCAGATGAGTTCTCCGAGCTCTGACCAAAGAAGCTGACACCCCAGACAAGTCGTACCCTGCACCTGGTGATGGAGATGGCCTTTGAGACATCTCAGCTCTGCAGTGACTTCTACGGAATGTGCTTAGAAGACCCCATAAAAGTCAAGTAATATTTTTGTGTTTTTAGGTGCCTACTTTAAAGCAAATTTTTGCAGTTCACAGCTTAAATCAAAATGGCTGCCTCCATTATCACTTTTTATAAAAATTAAAATATCATAAAATAAAAATCTTTAAAAAACATAATACACTGATTTATTAAATTTTTAATGGAGTGCAACAAAAATTAATACATTTCAAAACTTTGTGAGTTTTTTCTAATTATTCTACAACATACAAAATATTCATTAGATATTTAACAAGACTCCAAGGAAACATTAATTTTGTTTACTGTAATCATTTCAATCACTATCACCAATCCTCATGAGGTATCAAATGCCTAACAATGTAATGGTCTCGTAGTGGCTTGGTGACACTACGATTTAAATGGCAAGATATCCCCGTGCCTTGATTTGCTACAACAGCGGAAGATGAGGTGGGTACAGTTATTTATTGCATTCTATGTATGTATTTTTGTCCTAGTTCATATTCCCACTTATGTTAGTGCTTTCTTTTTTGTGCATTGATGCTTTGGTAAGAGTACAGAAGGAAAAAGATGAGAATTGAAAAAGGAGAGAAGAAAAGATACAGTTGAAAAAGTAAAGTTTCAATACATTGAGCATTACATTGAAGGGGTTGTATCACCATGCAGTTTCACAGAGCCACAGCCCACTTTCGATTCACACTTCCTGGTCAGGCTGTGGGTGGTCCATAGCACTGATTGACACATCAGTTCTGTTGTTCCTATCTGATTCTATTGCAGTGACGTGAGTGGAGGAGATTTATAAAATATACTATACAAGGCTACAGAGCTCTAAGAGTGAAAGCTTCTCATTTAGCAACAAAGTCTATTGCTACAGATAAAACTCTGATGGGAGTGACTCACCGTAGATGAACTGACTGACGGCAGCATAGAGCAATGAGAGATAATAGAGAGCAGGTAGAGGTGGGGAGAGGTGGTCGGTAACCAGAGAAACTTATATGCTCTAAGAGGACATAAAATCTTCTTTATCTCCTGAATAAAGCAAAATCAACAAAGCAATGTATTTAGTAATAATCTTCAATTACCTTTCCTTACATGTTAAAAACCATTTATTGTGGGGAGAAAGCCCCTTTAAAGGAGCCAATACACATGAAAAGAGTGTGCTGATTGTTGGAACACTGGAATCCTTTGGCGGCTCAAATGTCCCTTTGCCCCATATGAGGAGGTCAATGCAATACATGACATATCCTAGTTAAGGATCCTATTACACATTTTGTATTGGGGAGAGAAGCTTCAAGTTAATGCTGTGCTCAGAACAACTATGTCTCTAGAAGTTTTTTTACAGCAGTAAATTTTATACATAGATACCTTATTTGCTGCTCAATCCACCATGCAATATCCTCAAACTTAGGCAAAAATAGTAATAATTTACGAGCATCAGTCTGATTCTAATGAGATCAATTAATATTAAAAATAACTTTACAATGGTCATAATTTTTATTTGTAAGATATTTAATGTAGTTGTGCATCCAACACATTGATGGCATAGAACTGATAGAATATGTCATCAATATGTGATAAGTGTGGGTCCCACCTATGGGACCCCCAGGTATTTCTAGAATGGGCCCCAAAAGTCTTGGCTGTATTGAGAACGCCAATTAAAATCAATGGGACAGTTCCAACTACCTTTCTGTTTTCAATGAAGACTTTCAGGGGCCATATTTTCAAGATGGGTCTTGGTCTCTGAGTTGGAATCCATACATAACACACATTGATGGTATATCCTATCAACATACTATCAATGTGTGAGATGGGAAAAAGACTTTAACATTTTGATTTGAACATCTTTTACCACTGACTTTCATCCACAGAGAGATATTATGATGAGGACTATCTCAATGAAAACAAAGATTTGAAAAACTATCACCCAATTACATTATGGAAAATCTGAACCAGACCACCTTCAAAGACTTCGAGCTCGTAGGCTTTGTGGGCGTTGAGAACTATAGTCCACTTTTGTTTGCAGTCTTTCTTATTATCTACATTTTCACCCTCATTGGAAACATGTTGATCATACTGGTGATATACTATAACATATATCTTCACACACCCATGTATTTCTTCATCACCAACCTGTCCTGCCTTGAGATTTGGTATGTATCTACCACAACCCCCAAACTTTTGACTGTGTTGGTAACAAAAAATAAGACAATCTCCTTCCACTGGTGCTTTGCTCAGCTCTACATGTTCCACAGTTTGGGCATTACAGAGTGCAATCTATTGGCCATTATGGCCATTGACCGATTTGTGGCCATATGTAAACCTCTCAGATACAACGTCATCATGAATGTCAGAGTCTGTAGAGATCTAAGCCTGATGTGCTGGATAATTGGGTTCCTGGCGGCACTTATTCCTACAACTCTGACTTCTCAGATTCAATTCTGTGGGAGATATTATGTGAATCATTACTTCTGTGATTTGGCACCATTACTCAGCCTTTCATGTCATGATATCACAGTCACTGTCTCCATCAATAGATTTGTTGGTGGTTTTGCTACAATGTTTAACCTTGGTATTGTTATTCTTATGTACATCAATATAATATATTCCATTATAAAGATAAAGACTAAAAAAGGAAGTATGAAGGCCTTCTCCACCTGCTCCTCACATTTGACGGTGGTGACCCTCTTCTATGGTGCTGCTTGTATTGTGTATGCTACTCCCAAAACACCTCATTCAGTGGAGAATGACAAATTATTTGCTCTGGTTTATGCTATGTTCACTCCATTCCTCAATCCGATAATATATAGTCTAAGGAATCAGGAAGTCATATCTGGGCTGAAAAGAGGTTTACAACATATGAAGAGATATATCAATGGAAGGTAGCAAAGTATGTTCCCAGTCCTCTTAGTTTACTCTGATTTTTATCATAAATACTAGATATCGTGGTCTAGATTTACAAGATGAAAACTATTATAATCTCTTACATGATGTTCTCTTTTTGCTTTTCTGTTTTTTTACTCCCAAATTAGTTTGTTCCACTTTTCCATTGACTATAACTGCCTAATAATATATAGAAATAAATCATAATGTCAACATAATAGTTTAAATTAATAAAGCATTATTTTACGATTTTCTGCATTTTTTTACATAAATTGATTTCTAAAATGTGATTATTTGCTATACTTAATAAGAAATAAAGGAGAATTGCAGTCTTACTGTAGGACCATCATTGTTTAAATTTGCTCTGTAGAGGTAGTGGACACCTTTAAAACTATGTTTATCCTTGCATGCATACACTTTAACAAATAGAACAAATTTTGCTAACACTAGTTTTTTTTTTTTGAGCTCCTTCAGCTTTAATGTATTACAATGCAGTACAAGCTGCTCAATGCTGTTCTTTGTCCATTCATTCAGACGACTTTTTGACTGCTCAGTCTAAAGCCCCTCTCTTTCCTCTTCTCTCATATCATATATTTGAGTTCATTTGATTTGATTTGAAAAGATTCGAGATTAGAATTCAGAAGAAAAGAGGGTCTGCAGAGTCAGTCGTCAGAAAGTCGTCCGACAGAATGAGCACTGAGCAGCCTCAAGCAGCTTACATTGTTCTGTAATAGATGCTCATTGCAGAAGCAGAACAGCGATATGTACATTTAAAAGAAATGGTTCAGAATAGAGGCGTCCTGCACTAGTTGGTATCAGTAAAATCATTTGTTTTATTTACTGGCACAATAAAAAATTCAAAGAGGATAATTGGCCATGAAAAGGTCTGGTTACAAGTTTTAGGTGCACACAGTGCCCTTAGTTATAGCAAATATGACTATTATCCCTCAGTTTTCTAACAGTTAACTTTATTACAATAACAACACCTACAGACAAGCACCCATATTCTAAATGACATATGCAATTATGTAACAAATCACCTAGACATAGGTATCTATATTATACAAGTACATACATGGTCAGTGATGTAGTTTTGGTAAAATCTATTATTTCTATTCAGTTAGCCCAATGACTTGTCATCTGTGTTGATCTATAACATGTAGTCCATGTACAGTATACACCTCCCAGCTGTTGTGGATAGACAATCCTGGATTTCAGGAGCTGTACTGCTGTCCTGTTAAGGAAGCCTCATGTCCCATTACTTGTTGCCATCTTCTCCTCCTGATGGCCATGCCCCCGGTTAATGCTGTGTCTAAATGGAGTATTATTCAACAGTAACAACTGATATGTTTCTGTGAAGACCACAATTGAACAATAACTCAACTGTCTGGGTTACTGAAGATGCTGAGCCCCAAGTTGTAGCAAGGGAGGCTAGCTCAAGGCAGGATGAACTTGGGTATTCCTGTTAGGAGGCTTTTCAGGCCCCCTCTGCTTTCTGCTGTTGCACTCCTATTATACCAATTCTCTATGGGAAATGTGCTCTTCATAACCTGCCCCCCATACATGTAATCTCAGCTCCTCACAGGACTTCTTCTTCTTCTGTGCTCTCCTCCTGTTAGTTCCTCACACTACTAGCCTGAAAACCCATCTCTTCAGGATAGCCTATAATCTACAGTAACCCCACTGCCAGTACTCCACCCCGCAAACATGTCTGCCCCTCACCTTCTGTCTTTTACCTCCTTTCTTGTAGATCGTAAGCCCTCGCGGGCAGGGTCCTCTCTCCCTCTGTACCCATTGTTAGTCATTTATTATTGTCATTGTACTTTGTTTACACCTGCGTTATGTATGTAACTCCCCTCCAATGTATAGCACCCTGGAATGATGGTGCTTTGAAATTAATAATAATAATAATTAACAATGGCAGTCACACAGGCTTGATGGCTCAGTGCCCTCCTGTTAATCCAGTATTGGAACTATTTTGACTGGTAATGACTGACAGGAGGAATGGGGCTACCATTATACCTGGAATGTGGTTAGCATTATTCCTGAGGGACTATGATTGGAATTCTTAACATGAAACTCTTGCAGTTTTAGTGCCTGGGGAATAAAAATATTTTGTTGGTTAGTTACATAGCTAGTATGAATAAAAAAATACATAAATCCATCAAGTTCAACCAAGCATGGGGAAAAATGTGGATGAAGGGAGGGGGAAAGAAATTTTTAAGTTTTTTTCCCCTACTGATGAAGACTTGGAAGCGATCAGGCATAAACCAATCTGCCCTAAAGGAATATTAAATTCCCGAGCCCGAAGTTGCCATTAGACTAAATTCAGATATTTTATACGGCTACATACGTATGGATTTTATTTAGTAGTCAGTAGTTATCAAAGCCTTTCTTGAAGCCCTCAACTGTTCCTGCTGTGAACATCTCCACAGGCAGATTATTCCACAGATTCACAGTTCCCCAGGGTTTAAAAAAGGTCTTTTCTCCTCGGGAAAATTGAATCCTTTTTTTCCAGAAAATGGGGAGTGTCCCTTGTCTTTCCCGAGGGGTTTTCCATAAAAGGAAATTTTTCCCCCATACTTTTTGTTGGGGCCAATCTAGACTTTTTAAATTAATTTCTTGTTCAAAAGAGCCGTCTTTTTTTTTCAAGACTAAATTTTCAAGGGTGATCCTCTTTAAATTTTTGTTAAAATTGGGGGGGGAAATGGTCATTACACCCTGTTGCTTACTCCATGCCTGTAGTTACATGAAGTGTTGGAGGTCATATGACTGACAACATTTCAGGTCAATTAGTCCATTGATGCCTCATTTAAAACTGATCTATAAAGAGGCATAGATATGTTTCCTATCACCCAGCAGCAAAGATGCAGTTTGGCATCCCCTCCCCACATTTTAAAACTTAACCTCTTCAACTGCCCCTGAGGTCAATGGTCCAACAGGTTTGGAAAAAAGTTAAAGGGTTGACTGGGGAAAAAAAGCAAGCTGTGAAAGAAAACAGTTTTGACTCCTAGATTTTTTTATCCCCCACATTCACCCAACTCGGGGTCATAGTCATTGGAATTTAATAGAGATAAATTTGTAAATGTTTTGGGGGGTGGCAACTGAAACTTTCCCTGTTTTCCTCTTCCCCAAGGGGTTTTCAGAGTGCTATTGGGATAAAAAACCCCTTGCTATTTCCCTTTTACAGCGTTGGTTCTTCATTAATGGGTTAATCCCCCCGGGGGTTCTGTGACAGTACTTTGTTTCTCAAAACAGAACATGAATTGGTGGGGTTATTTTTGTGTCTTTTTGGTTCATGGTTATGTGAATGGCGCTGTTAGTGGCATCGGTGATGGGTTGCATAAAGGTTTGTTGTATAATGGTGGCTGGAGTCAGAGCTGTAGTAGTCAGTGCTTCCTTTAAAGAACACCAGAAATAGAGAGTGAGAGGTAGGTAGGCAGGTCTCTCCACCAGTCAGTCAATTGTATTAGGCCATTTTAAACCCATTTTACCAACAACCACAGAGACCCTGTACTTTGGGTGTATTTTTAAACCTTTTCCCCATTAATGTTGGGGGCAGCATTTCTGATTCCTGATTGTTGCCCTTCATAAAGCTCTGGCCCTGCCCCTTGTCACCCTTTGAAAAAACCCATTTTTTGTCAACATCACAATCATGGGTATTTCACCACCCTTCGGACTGATAGGACAGATAAAACTTTTAATGAGATGGGTACTCTGTATAATGCACCCCAAGATTCACCCTTGTGTAATATATAAAGACAGACTGTCCAATAGGGAGATAGCCTTGTACTGCTGACAGGACTATGGAAACACAGATTTACGTTCCAAATCACAAGCTTCCCTGTCAGCGCTCAAACCCTTGGGTGTAAACAAGTAGACTCCCCCTAGGAGGGGGGCCCTTCTTTCAGTGATCTCAAAAAACGAAAAATCCAAAAAAGCATCATTTAAGGGGTTCTTAAAATTCTGTAATTTTCTAAAAAGGGGTTTTTGAAGGGGACCGGAAGCCAACTACAGATCTAATCAAAAATTTACAGTCTTTTCAGCTACAATAGGAGACTAGGCCCGTTTATGATCCTGGGAGTAAAGGGGAATTAAACCCTTTTGAGTAAAAAACACATAATATAACCTCCCCCGATCCCCATTTGCATAAAAAAAAGGGAAATTTTGGGGTTTTCCCAAACCCCTTTTTTAACAAAAAGGGGTTTATTTAGAGGTTCTTAGCACTAACTAAGGAGGTTCTTCTAAATATCTCCTTGATATCTACTCATGATTACTGTCACAACTAAACACCAGAAGAGAGATGAACCAGTTAATGCTCACATTGATGGCAGCAACCTCAAGAGTAATTATCCAGAAGGAAGGCTATACATGGTTCAGCAGTTCTAAAAGCTTGCAGTTTTAGCCCCTTCCCAACAGCCCGCGAATAATTGGGGTCTCCAATTTTTTTCCCCCCAAACCCTTTCCCGAGCTATAACATTTGTATTTTTCCATTTACATACGTTTATGAGGGCTTTTGTTTTGCGGAAAAATATATAATTTTTTAAACCTTTTTCATTGAATATACAATGGAATTTACTAAGAAACCAAACTAAAATTGTAAGTGGGGTAAAATGTGAAAAAAAAACATGCCCACTTTGAGGCAATTTTTTTTTTCAGCTTTCTGTCCCCTTGGGATAGATGGATTTTTCTGTATTTTGCAATTTTAAAATTTTGGGTTTTTCCCTTATGTTTTTTGTACTGTTAAAAAAAAATGCAAACCTTCTCTGTGTCTTAAATTTGCGCTGGAGGGCCATTTTTTTCAACAAATAACTTTTTTTTTCCCAAAGTTGGGGCCCTTTTGAAAGGGGAATTTTTTTGGAAGGGGGAAGTATAATTTTTTTTGGTATTTTAAAAATTTTTTCCCCTTTTAACCCCTTTACCAATATTTGAGTATTTAGTAATCAAAAGTGTTTAGTAAAAAGTGTTTTAGCAATATTACGTTTTAAAATTGAAATCGGCCCGTTTTTTTGTTGACGAAAATTTTTTTTGACATGCGATAATTTAGGTTAAAATCTTGAAACAACTATTAAAATCGCGCCTTTTTCGGGCTTTTCCCGTCATTTTTGGCGGCCCCGCAAAAAACAGCTTACAGAATAGGAGCAGGGGGAGATGTGTATGCGACTCATGATTGGATTTGTAGGGGTTCGTTTTGGGTGGGAAAATCCATACCCCCCCCCGTTTTTTTTTTTCATAGAAAAAAGCCCCTTTCCTTTTAAACCTCCGGGGTCTCTCAGGGGTCTCAGAGAGTAGGGGCGTGCGCTCTGCCTGGTCCCCAAAAAGCTCAAGGGGAAATTTAAACTTTTTTCTTCACAGGGGGAAAGCTTTTACTGTTCTGTGTTTTTTAAAACTTATTAGATTTTAAAATTGGGAAAATTTTTTTGTTGTTAGGTTTTTGAATTTTTAAAAAGGAAACATTTTTACCCCCTGTAAAATCAAAGGGGGGGGGCGGATGGTGGGGGCCCCCCCGGGCAACACAGACAAGCCCCTTTAAAAAATCTGGATAAAGTTCAAAAAGATTAGTTTAGACTTGCCTGCAATAGCTTTATTTTAACTTTTTTTTATTGAAAATTTCCTGGGTTTTTTGGGCCCGCCGAACTTATATTGGATACAATCTTTTTTTTAACTGCAGGTCCTTTTTTAGGTGCAAAACTCCACTTTAATTTTCAGTAAAACATTTCAGACAGGTGTTCATTTTCATTTTGCCCATTCACCTTTGTTTTATATATCCAACCTTTTCAGTTAAATTAAAAATTTCCCGGGAATTTTTTTTAAATCAGCACAGGTTAAAGGTGCCAAAAAAATACCTTTTTTTCCGAAAACAACAATACGGTTTTTTTTTTCACTTTTTCCCCGTCCAGGGTTTGTTGATTGAGCCACCTTTCAGTTAAATTTGAAAACCCGCAATTGTGTAGTTTCCCCCCCGGTGGGAATTTTAAAAGGTTTCCAAAAAATACCTTTTATTAAACCGAATACTTTAAAAGATACGTGTTTTTTTACTTTTGGGATCCCGTTTGTTATTGAGGCCCCCTTGCAGTTTAAAATTTTAATCCGCAATTTTGTAAATTACCACAGGTGAATTGAAAAGGTGGGCCCAAAAAAAACCTTTTATATCCGAAAAACATTACAAACGTGTTTTTTTATTTTTTTCCCCCTCCCCGTTTGTTTTTGAGGCCCCCTTGCCTTTAAAATTTTAATCCGGGGAATTTTGTAGTTAAACCCCAGGTGAATTGAAAGGTTTCCAAAAAAAACCTTTTTTTTATCCGAATTTAATTTTTAGATTTCTGTTTTTTTGACTTTGGCGCACTTTGCTTTGTTCTTTTAGGGGAACCCTTTCACTTAAAAGTGAATTTCGGCAATTTTGTAGTCACCACAAGGGGAATTGTTTTTGCCAAAAAACCCCCTTTTTTATCCGAAAAAACATTAAAAAACGTTTTTTTTTGCATTTTGCCCAGTCCAGTTTGTTGATAGACCCCTTGCAGTTTAAATTTGGGAACCCGCAATTGTGTGGTTTTCCACAGGTGAATTGATAGGGGCCAAAAAAAACCTTTTATTATCCGAAACACATTACAGATACGTGATTTTGCACTTTTTTCCCAGTCCAGATTTGTTAGATAGAGCCACCTTCAGTAAATTTTGAATCGAGCAATTGTGTAGTTACCCAGTGTATTGATAGCTGCCAAGAATACTTTTAATATCCGATGACATACAGATACGTGTTTTTGCACTTTTGCCCAGTCCAGATTGTTGATAGACCACCTTGCCGTTAAATTTAAATCACAATTGTGTAGTTACCACAGGTGAATTGATCAGGTGCCAAAAAATCCCATTTATTATCCGAATACATTACAGGATACGTGTTTTTTGACTTTGGCGCACTACAGCATGTTCAATTGAGGCACCTGCAACTTAATTGGTGAAATCTGCAATTTTGTATCACCACAGGTTAATTGAATAGGGCCATAAATATGCCTTTTATTTATCCGAATACATTACAGATACGTGTTTTTTGCACTATTTGCCCAGTCCAGGATTGTTGATAGAGCCACCTTGCAGTAAATTTGAATCCAGCAATTTTAGTAGTCACCACAGGTGAATTGATAGGGCCAAAAATACCTTGTAATTTCCTAATAATTTTCAGATACGATGTTTTTTTCACTTTGGCGCAGGCCAGCTTGTTGATAGATCTACTTTTTGCATTAAATTTGAATACACAATTTTGTAGTCACCACAGGTGAATTGAAAGTTGTCAAAAATACCTTGTATTATCCAAATAAATTTCAGATGTACTGGTTTTTCACTTGGCGCGAGGCCAGCTTTTTTTGATAGATCTACTTTGCAGTTAAATTTGAATCCAGCAATTTTGTTTTTATTTAGTGATTTGATAATAGCTGTGATTTGCCCGTCTTTTTAATAAGAGACTTTTCCAAAACGCTTTCATAACTTCAAAAATTTTTATATTTCTGAACATGGAGCGAAATTCAGGTGGTAAGCGAGGAAAGAGGGGGGTAGACATGGAGGTAAGGTACGAGAGAAGTTCCCCTTCCAGTGCTGGCGACAACACGCAGCCGGCGGATCATCAGTTGAGGGAACCGTCAGGCCTGTCATCGCTGGGTCAGGTGCCCTGTGAATCTCAAGTAACGAAAACAGCGTCGAGAAAAAAAATTTGGGTATATATAAAAAAAAAAAAAAAAAAAAAAAAACAATCTGTTCCCTTCATTGGTTAATGCAACCTGCATCCAGCAGTCTTACCCTCCCTCAACCTCCCAGTCAGGGCCACAAAATTTCGCATCAGATCCACCAGTATCCGTCCAACATGAAGCAGCCCAAAATGTCAACTCGTGTAACCCACCACTGTGGATAATCCATTTTCTGAGAACCTCTTTGATGACAAAATGCGTTGGGTCAGAAGGCATGTTAAAAGATCAAGAGGCCAAAGGAGGAATGAATTTCTTGCTCTGATGACCCAGTTAGCTGATGCCATCAGAGTAGGAAAGGAAGCCGGTCAATCGCAAAAATCCCCGGGCGGTCCGGCACGCCTTGCAGTCCCTTTGCTGTAGCCCCAGCTCCTGGATGCAGAATTCAGGACGACGAAGTCACCTGTGATTGATGATGATGTGACACATTTGCGGATCCAACGTGGTCCTTTTCAGCAGAATTTGCTTTGCGATGCGCTTAATCACTGGACGAGGAGGAATACGTGGGGTAGGTTCAGTACGGGTTCCGCCTCAAAAAACGGAGAGGGCGTCGACTGAAGGCCGCTGATATGATTTCCTCCAGCCACAGTCGCGCAAACCCCGTTCCTCGCTTATCGCCTTCAAAAAGGTCCAGGAAAACCTCCAAGCCTGGGCCTTCTTGAGCAAGCCTCTGATTCACCCAGCAATGTTCCATATGCCGCCTTGCCGTAAAAACCCGCATTTACAAGTAGAGGCAATAACCTAGTTGGTTAACCACCCCAACAAAGTCCCCCTAGTCACATGCGAATGCTTGAGTTGAAATGGAGGGCAACACTTGCCAAAAAAGGCCAGACCGACGCGACCCACCAACCACAGTCACACCCTCTGTTCCGACCTTCCCTCCTCCGCCAACCACCAAGTGGGTTCCTCATCTTGCTCCCATGTCCTCTCAGAGTCATGATCAGGGATCAGCCTCCCTTCTTCAGCTCCACCAATCGTGCCCGATTGCCACCAGCACCACCAGAGACCCATCCTACCCCTTCTCCTTCCGCCAGTATTGACGACACGCACTCCGTACAGCGGCCGTCTAGCAGCCAGCCTTCTGTCTTCCTCCAGGTTTGGGAGCAAAGAAACACTTTAACCCAACCATTCCCAAAGCCAAAAGCCTGAATGTCGCATTGCCAGTGCTTTTGGCCTTGGAAATGTTGCCTTTCCTGTCTGGTGGACACAGATGGGTTCCGCCATGTCATGGCCCTGCCTGCCCCCCCAATACCAGATGCCGAGCAGGCATTTTCTTTGCCAAAAAGCCGTCCCTGCCCTGGCCATCCACGTGTCATCTAAAATTTCAAGCGCGTTGTCTGCATCTTTGCCGGAAAAGTCCATCTGACCACGACACATGGACTAGTAAGCACGGCCAAGGCGCTATATCTCTGTGAAAGCTCACTGGGTGAGCTGGGTGGATGTCTCATGGGGCTTACGTGGCCTCTCAGGCTCGGGCACGCTCCCTTCAAAACCTAAGGGAGGGGGTGCAGGGTTTCTTTCCCCCAAGGTCCTCTGTTGGCATCCGTGCCCATAGAATCCTGGCCGTGTTGATATTTATCTTTCTTGGTGACCGTCCACACACAGGTCATGACTAGGGACGGCTCCCGCAACGAGACCAGCCTGGCTGGGTGCCAAAAAACCTTTGTCCAGGCAAGGTGGTGTGCAATAACGGGTGAAAACGCGGGCCGCCCTTAAGATCGGAGGCTGGACCATCCCTTGCCTGGCAAAATGTCAAAACCCTTGTCGTCCAAAATTTCAAAGAGCCCCCCGGGGTCTGGCGCCTGCTGAGGAAGCTCGAAGTCTAATTTTCGCACTTCCCCCTTTTCGCACCCGGCTTCGCCCACCTGGCTGCGTTGCAGCGTCCTCGGCCTCCCCCTCAACCATCTCATTGTTACTGGTAACATGCGGAATTTCCCCCCTTTACATGCTCCAGCGATTGTGGGAGCAGCCAATGCCATTAGAGTACGAAATGACACAGGCCTCAAGCAGCGGGGCGGACCCGGGTGTTGAGCCACCAAGTGGGGGCAGGGGAAAGAGCTCTGCACCATCCTTTCCAGTTTTGAAAAGCCACCAAAATTCAGTGCGGACATGGCATTGTGGTGATCTTTTTCTGGAACGATCTTGGGCCGAAACAACAGGGCCCGCCAGCGAAAGGGGGAGGAGACGGGCACAGATGCGGACACGGAGCCTGTCTCTCCCTCAAATCCACAGGCCGACAGTTTTACAATTTTGGGCGGTCTTCTTAGGCAGTGGGGTTTGGGTCCAGACTAGTGGGAAGGGGCCATCAGCTCTCAGGTTTCACATCTCAGGGAAACAGGGCTGTGTTTGAAGCTGGCCGAGGCACGGGGGAGGAGGAGGAGGTATTCCCCAGACACCGATGTTACCGACTCCCTGCTTTGGAAAGATTGGGCGAATTTGAGGCGGAGGAGGGAAAATGAGGAAGATCAGTTTGCTATCCCCTCGACCCAGAGGCTTGGAAATCAAGGCCCTCTCTCACTGAGTGCTTGGGGGCTCCATTTCTCCAAATGATCCTCGCCTTAAAGGGCCTTAAAAGAACAACATTTACTGGGTGGCCACCCTCCTGGATCCCCGGGACAAAACAAAACTCAGCACTTTCCTTCCACCCACCCAAATAGAGAGTAAAATGCAGGAAATGGAGACCTTGCTGATTGATCAACTGGAGACATCTGTTGCGTCTGCTTCACGTTCCCCAAATGTCACGGTGGAACAACATCAGCGACGTGACAGCAGTAGAGTGCCAAGTAGGCGTAGCGGCGGCAGCAGTGCCAAGTAGGCGTAGCGGCAATTTTTGTTTACCACCTCACCAACACATGCAATGCAGGGCACACATCCAACACACAGAGACCAGCTTAAGATCATGGTGCACGTTTATCTGCATCTCAACACCAATGTTTTTGTATGTGTTCCGGACCCAATAGACTTCTGGTATCCAAAATGGACGAATGGCCCGAGCTCGCTCGCCACGCCATAGAGGTGTTGTCCTGCCCAGCAACCAGCGTCATATCTGAGCGGACCTTCAGCACAGCTGGAGGAGTCATTACAGACAAACGCATCCGGCTTTCCACAGATAATGTGGATCGTTTGACTTTCATCAAGATGAATCAGGCATGGATCTCTGATGATGTTGTGGCCCCAATTGCCAAGGTCACCGATTAGTTGCCGGTCTACTTCACATTCCTCTTCAAACAGAAATGGTCCTCTTGAAAAATGTTTTTTAAAAGATCATTTCTTACTGCAATTTTTTTTTTTTTTAAATTGTAAATTTTTATTAGTTTTTACAACCATAAAGCCACGCAGGGCTATTAACAGTAATACACACGATGCTTTAACGATGTTATAACATTAGCAGTGTACCACTCAACGCATATGAATTCAAATGTTACACTATAACTGCTGTTATAAAATACGAGGCTTGAGAGCTGTCTTAGTAAGCACCCAAGATAACTGCAACTGACAGCCCTTTAAACAAAGAAGACAATTACATACATAGACAACTAACAAGACAGGGGGAAGACACAAGACAAGACACACAAGGACAAAGGAGTTTCCCAAGTTATACCCGCAATCCAACCATATCTGTAGTATATTCTACAAGTCTTGAAGAACACAATAAACATCCCATGGTTTCCATATGTGGTCAAAGGGGTCCAGCTGATCATGAGACAAGGCAGTGAGGTATTCCATATGCCTAACCTCTTGTAAGCGGAGACACACATCATGCCTGGTGGGAATAGAAGTTTGCTTCCAAAATTTTGCAATCAAACATTTGGTAGCTGTCACTATATACAGAAAGTCTACCCTCCTTATGTCCTAATGGGGCATAGGGAATATTAAGAAGGAAAGTGCTCGCTGTGAGAGGAACCCTAACCTGAGTAATGTCCAGCACCATAGACTGGACCTGTCTGCAAAGTGGCTTTATTAATCTGCAGTCCCAAAATATATGCTGTAGAGTCGCTCCCTGATCCCCACATCTCCAGCAACAGTCCGGGATTTCAGGTTTAAGCTTATGCAGTAGGGCGGGAGTATGATACCAGTACATTAAAATCTTGTACTGGTTTTCTTTAACTTGAGCCGAAACAGACGATCTAGCAGCCTGTTTCCAAATCAGCTGCCAGCTGTCTCTGGAGATGGGGGACCCCAGATACTCCTCCCACTTAACCATATATGAGTGGATCAAAGGCGAGTCCTGCGAGGGGGTGATTAAGAACTTTTATATTGCGGATATCAAACCCTTAGTCGAACAACCTGCTCTACAGATTTTTTCAAACATAGTGGGGGGAGACACTGTAGCGGATTTCAAGATAGAGAGCATAAAGTGTCTGATCTGAACGTAGGAATAGGCGGCCGAAAGGGGCAAGTCATGTGCGGAACGTAAAACATCAAAAGATTTCAGAGTCAATGTTCGATGATCCACCATATCTGCAGACTGAAACAGCGTGCGGTCAAACCAGGGTCTCAGATTCTCATCTGGTTGTCCATCCAACAATAAAGGATGGAAGAGAAATGAGGTCATTGCGGAGGCATCAGAACACAACCCATATTTTTTGTAGCATCGCTTCCAAATATCTCTAGTGAGGGTCATGGAGTATAGGAGGGTGACGTTCAATTTTTGAGTAGTAGTGGCCCACAATAGGGAATTGGGATGGATGGGGGCCAACCACAACTTCTCCACGTCCATCCACCTGGAGTAAGCAAATAACGCGGACCATGATGGTATAGCTCGCAGCTGAGCGGCCCAGTAATATTTGGCTATATCTGGCATCGCCAAACCTCCATCTCCCCTGTCCGCCAACAGAACATTCCGGGAGATCCTATGTCTCTTATTACCCCAGACAAAGTGGATCAAATCTGACTGTAAAGAGCGAAGGAGTTTCATTGGGACCGGGACAGGCAAGGTTTCGAAAGGTACATCAATTTAGGGAGGATGGTCATTTTAATCGCTGCAATGCGGCCAAATAAAGAAAGAGCAAGCTTGTTCCACCTATCCAGTAGTCTCTTTATCTTCAGTACAAGCCTGGGAAAATTGTGCTTAAAAAGAGAGGTATAGACTGGCGTCAAATATACCCCTAAGTATCTCAAACTCTCTGTTTGCCATCGGTACTGGAAATTAGCCTTTAGTAGAGACAGGAGCGCTCCAGAAATATTCACTGGCATAGCTTCCGTCTTGGATGAATTAATTTTATAACCGGATAGAGCTCCAAATTTGACTAAAAGGGCTTGCAGGTTAGGAAGGGAGACCATAGGGTTAGTTAGTGTGAGGAGAACATCATCTGCATACAGTGAGATCTTAAAATGCGTGTCTTTTAGCTGAACACCTCCAATGTCATCATGTCGTCTAATTGCTGCAGCCAGGGGTTCAATGCAAAGTGCAAAAAGCAACGGGAAAGGGGGCAGCCCTGTCGGGTTCCATTTTGTATTTCAAGCGGTTGCGATGTGGCATGCGGGAGTCTAATAGTAGCAGAAGGGTGAGAGTAGAGACCTCGGAGTGCGCTAACAAAAGGACCACAAATCCCAAATGCTCTCAACGTGTGAAACATAAAGGTCCAGTTAAGGCGATCGAAAGCTTTTTCGGCATCTAAGCTGAGGAGAAGCATAGGGTCTCCCCTCCTATTCATTATATCAATCAGGTCGATCGCTCTTCTCTTACTGCAATTTTTATTCTCTTTTCCCAACAGTTCATTTTGCTGGTTTTGCTGTGAGGAGACTGTAAAAGACAGCAAGGTTTCATGACAACACCGTATTCCATTTACTCACTTTATCTTTAGAAGTTTTCGCATTGTCAATGGTTTTGAGGTCATGTTGCTGTGAGATACAGCAATAATCATGGTCCTTTGGAACAGAAATGTGGCTTCTAAGTGGCATTTCTCCCTCACAATTTTTAACAGTGGCTGAGAAGTCATTTTTATAATTATTTGGGTAATGCTGATTTGAAATGCAGCAATACTACAGGTCCTATTCTAAAAAATGTTGTTTCTAACAGACATTTGTTCTTCACAATTGTCCAAAGTGGCTCAAGGGTCATGCTTTGAATTTTTGGGGGCATTTTGCTTTGAAATGCAGCTATACTACAGGTCCTAATATAAAAAAAATGTTGTTTCTAACAGACATTTGTTCTTCACAATTGTCCAAAGTGGCTCAAGGGTCATGCTTTGAATTTTTGGGGGCATTTTGCTTTGAAATGCAGCTATTCTACAGGTCCTATTATAAAAAAAATGTTGTTTCTAACAGACATTTGTTCTTCACAATTGTCCAAAGTGGCTCAAGGGTCATGCTTTGAATTTTTGTGGGCATTTTGCTTTGAAATGCAGCTATACTACAGGTCCTATTATAAAAAAATGTTGTTTCTAACAGACATTTGTTCTTCACAATTGTCCAAAGTGGCTCATGGGTCATGTTTTGAATTTTTGGGGGCATTTTGCTGTGACATGCAGCTATACTACAGGTCCTATTATAAAAAAAATTTTGTTTCTAACAGACATTTGTTCTTCACAATTGTCAAAAGTGGCTCATGGGTCATGTTTTGAATTTTTGGGGGTATTTTGCTGTGACATGCAGCTATACTACAGGTCCTATTAAAAAAAAAATTGTTTCTAACAGACATTTGTTCTTCACAATTGTCAAGAGTGGCTCAAGGGTGATGGTGCTGTCAGAAACAGGAATAGGTAGGACACTGTTAATGGACACATATTGCAAAATGACTTGTTTTTGCAAGATCTTTAACATAGCTATCAATCCCTGTATTGAGACAACCCATTTAATACAATTAAAAAAAGAGAAACAAAGACATGGTGGGATTCCATCCTATTTTAAAAATGTGTTTTCTAGAATTAAACTACTAAAAAAACTTGCATGTACAAAATAGCTGGTAAAAAAATTGATCTGAATTGTACAAGGGAGGTACAGGAAAACTTGACCAGATGTAGGTTATTCAGAGGACATGGAGTATGGAGCACGGACAGAGAACAAAGTACAGAGACAATTTCCTCCAGCACGTTGAGTAAAATGAGAAAAAGAATGCCAAGAAAAAGGGCACCTGGGTGGAACAGGAGCGTTAACCACCAGTATTTCCAAGTGAAGCTCAATTGGTCCGCACTCATACGGAGGGGCAAGCGCTACCCAGAACAAGGACAGTATATGTCCAGTGAAACTAAAATGGTGGTTGAAAGACTCCTTTTTCCGGCACTTTTTAATCTGGGGTCATGCAGGTTTGGGGCTCATGCTGTGGCCCAGGACAGGTATAGTCAATGTCCAGTGAAACTAAAATGGTGGTTGAAAGACTCCTTTTTCTGGCACTTTTTAATCTGGGGTCATGCAGGTTTGGGGCTCATGCTGTGGCCCAGGACAGGTATGGTCAATGTCCAGTGAAACTAAAATGGTGGTTGAAAGACTCCTTTTTCTGGCACTTTTTAAATCTGGGGGTCATGCAGGTTTGGGGCTCATGCTGCGTTCCAGGACAGGGATATTCAATGTCCAGTTCAAGTACAATGATGGTTCAAATCATACTGCCTTCTGGCACTTTTTAATTTGTGGTTCATGCAGGTTTAAGGCTCATGTTGTGGTGCAAGACAGGGATAGTGAATGGTGTGTGATTATTTTTCTGTGTCTTTTATAACCTAAGTGTGTTGCCTAAGATGTAGCACGTATCCATTTGACTGTTGTGGATGTTAATTCCAGCTTCTCCAGCCCTGTTTGGGTGTAAGAATGAAGGTGTTGTTGCTCTCCCATAGACTTTAATGGTCATCGATCATAATCTACTATCGACTATCGACTATCTTGTCGATGATGGCCGACTGTCGACCATCGACAGATGTCGATAACCAACGTAATCGCTCAATACTAGTCAGTAAGGGTCTATGTAGCAAGATCGCTCCACAATCCTGCCATACAAAAGGCTGGTGTCGGGCTGCGGCTGGTGCATCTAGATGAAGGAGAAATGGTGCCATGTACCGTTTCTCACACCGATCGGCACCCCCGTGGTGAGATCGCTGGCTGTCAATGCCATGTACTAATTTTACCACTTCCTGCCCTGAGCAGAAAGTAATGGAACCACCATCTTTCAACACCCCTCTGGATAGTTTATATAATGCAGAAGGGTGTACTAACGCACCCCTTAGTGGTCAAGTACACTAGGGGGACTGAAAGTACAAGTTTAAAAAAATGTTTAAAAGTGTTAAAAATAATACAAATATTAAAAGTTCAAATCCCCCCTTTTTGCCATTTTATAACAATAAAATAAATAAATAAAAAAAAAAAAGTTACACATAATTGGTATTGCCACACCTGTGAAAGTCCCTCTATTAAAATGTAACATAAATTTATCCTGCACACTGAACACCATAGAAGAATACATTCCAAACGCCAAAATTGCAGATATTTTGGTCATTTCACATCCTCGCAACATTTGAATAAAAGTTATCAAAAATGTCACATCTATCTCAAATTGGTACAAATAGAAAGAACACTTCAGCCTTCAAAAAATGCACCTTCACTAATTTCAATAGATGGAATTACAAAAAAGGTAATAATCACGGAAAATGCCGCTGAAGCGAAAATTTCCAAAATTAGAATATGCCATTTTTTTACAGTACTTCAGTATTTCATTCAATCCATTCGAGGTTACAGTGTTAAGTTTAAAAATCCAAAAAATGTCACGTTCCGATAATCGTTGTGATCTATTAGATTCATTAATAGTGATCTGTTCTTTCGGCTTTATCTGTAAGATTGGAATTTCATTTGGATGTTTTGTCAAAAAGTGTCGAGGCAAGCTATGATTTAATTTTGCATGATTTAAATTATAGCGGTGATTGTTCAACCTTTTGGACAATTTCATGCTTGTTTTACCCACATATTGTTCACCGCATTAACAAGTAATTAAATATATTACATATGAACTATTACAAGACAATTTAGTTTTAAGGCCGTGTTCACACGGCTTATTCACGGCGGATTTGTGAGCCGGATTGCGCTCGCAAATCCGCCGTCAATAAGGGGCGGGCCGGGGGCGGGGCCGGAGCACGGCGGGGGCGCCGCTCCCCGGCCCCATAGACTGTCATTATCTACGACGCGTACGCGCCGTAAATAATGTGCATGTCACTTTCTCTCCCCGCGGCGGAGTCGCCGAGCGGGGAGGCGACGAATCCTGTACTCTATGAGAGCAGTGGATTACCGTAATTACTCCGACGGATTGGCGCCGTACTGCAGCGCAAAACTGGCGCAGAGTACGGCGCCAATCCGCGGACAAATAAGCCGTGTGAACGAGGCCTAATAGTAAAATGTTCACCTGTACTAAAGGATGAAAAAATATTTCCTAAAATCAGGGTGGCACAACATTTGCAGGTGGGAAAATTACACCTAACTATTCCTGACGATTCAGAGGAACTAGATATAACATCCTCCTTAGATTGTAAATGCTTTCAACGAGATGGTGCTATTATATTTTTAATATATAGAGCTCGCTTTTTAATATATAGAGCTTGTTCGAGCTAGCCTATAGAGAATTTGAGGTCTTGCATTAATTTTATAATTATAATTTTGTTACTACCTTTAATTCTCGACATAAAGAAGTTTATGCTCTTCTTAATAAACATTGGAATGTCCTTATTCTTGACCCCGTTTTAAAAACTGTTTTACCTGCAAGACCTCAAATTATCTATAGGTGAGCTTGAAATATTAAAAATATAATAGCACCATCTTGTTTAAAGCATTTACAATCTAAAGAGGATGTTACATCTAATTCCTCTGGATCGTCAGGAATAGGTAGGTGTAATTTTCCCACCAGCAAATGTTGAGCCACCCTGATTTTAGGAAATATTTTTTCAACCTTTAGTACAGGTGAACATTTTACTATTAAAACGAAATTGTCTTGTAATAGTTCATATATAATATATTTAATTACTTGTAAATGCGGTGAACAATATGTGGGTAAAACAAGCATGAAATTGTCCAAAAGGTTGAACAATCACCGCTATAATTTAAATTCATGCAAAATTAAATCATAGCTTGCCTCAACACTTTTTGACAAAACATCCAAATGAAATTCCATTCTTTCAGATCCAGCCGATAGAACAGATCTCTATTAATGCTTCTAAGAGATCACAATGATTATCGGAACGCAAAACTTTTATTATGTATTTTATTCTAGTATTGATTGCAATGTCCTTGGAATGGTCTATTCATGGCTCCGTACTCTGTCTTGTGGTAGCCTTGTTTTGGGATCCCGGGCTTTTTTAAACACGTTGTATACTTACCTGTTCATTATGACCTGAGGAAGCGGACTAGGTCAGTGAAATGCGTTGTCTTATAGCTTAAATAAATGACACTTATATAGTGTTTAATACACCCAGTGTCTTTTTTAACTATATATTTCTCATCCAAGAGCGCTATTTCCTTTGCGATATAAATTTTCAAGTGTTGTAGATGTTACTAAATTCAGAATGGAGGGCGAGCTGTGATCAGGAGGTGTACCTGGTAGTCATAGTTTGGAAAGTTTTGTGTCTTCAGATTCCTTGCTCTTCCTCCATTCTTCAGGGGTGAATGATACCTGAAAATAAAGAAGGACAGAGCTGAGATTAACATCCATACAGACAAGTCCAGATATTACTTATGGGATTCTGCAGAAACAGCACAACCAGAACCCACTACAACCCAGGAAAGGAAACCATCAGCAAAGAGAAGGGATGAAGTTCTGGAGCTATCAGAAGTGCATATGTCCTGTGATATTCTCTCTGTTCACCTTCATGTCCTCATTGTGGTGTTAGTAGGGCCGGTGGAGGCTTGTACTGGACGTCACCGGGTGTATAGAGTGTCCTGTAGAGCAGATACCAGCCTCCGGTTCTGCTCTTCTGGGCTCCATAAGCCTGGCCTCTTCCTCATGCATTACTGCCCTGGAGCTTCTCCCACACAGTGATGGAGAAGCCTTTCCGGGACATGTCCAGACATGAATTCTGAGAAGAAAAGAAACACATGTCACATATCCAATCAGGTCTGTGCTCTGTAAGAAGAGCCTGGCAAGCTCCCATCACTGAAAGCAACACTACTTCTATTAAGGGCCTCACTACTTCTAATGAGGGCCACACACGGTATTGGAGGAAACCTTACATATGGTTATGAGGTAACACATTTGTGTAAATTTGCCAACCTTGACATCTGTATATGTCAGAAAATTTAAGATAAGAAAGACGCATGCAAAACATTCACATATGATGGTCGCTGTAAGGCAGAACTGTAAGACACAACATAAGAAATATAGGAGCATATTACTGCATGAAACATCAAGAAGCTGCGATAACGGGAATAAAACAAACAATGAAGATTTAGCAAAAACTCAATGAGAACATGTATAAAATAAATGGGAGCTTCTACCTAATAAGTGTCTGCATCCAGATCCAAGACCTTTAATGGGATGTATATAGGAACATATAGATGCTGACAGGATTTACCCTTGTATTATAACTTCATCATCTCAGAAAAGACAGGAGGGTCATGTTGAAGATAGTGACCCTTGTCCAGCCTGATTACCCAACTATGAGACCAACTAGAGTATGGCTCCCTGGTCAGAAGGCCAAATGATGGCACATGCTAGGATGAAGCCATAGATCTGTCCATAGGGGAAAGGGAAGATGCACCTCCATTCCTTATATGGCCCCTTCATTGGAATAAGTCTGAGCAGCTAGAAGGGCCCTCCTATGAGCCTCCTTGTCCAGTAAGAAGGGCCAAGAGTGTTCACATGCCGCATTACCATACAGAGAGGATAATATATTATCCCTGAATGAAAGATCAGGGTCAATGCACTTAAAAAGGTTACAGTGTTTAAGGTCATAGTCAGTAGGAAAGATTAAATAAAGTCCTAAGGTCACATTCGGAAAGTTAGGTCAAATCCGAGTTTTGAGTCTTTAGACTGTTCACTCCTAAAAATAAAGAAGGCTAGAGCTGACATTAACATCCATACTGATAACTACAGATATTACTGATGGGATCATGTAGACACAGCACAACCAGAACCCACTACAATCCAGGAAAGGAATCCATCAGCAATGAGAAGGGAAGAAGTTCTGGAGCGATCAGAGTTGCAGGTGTCTTGTCATATTGTCTCTGCGCACCTTTTTGTCCTTATTGTGGTGTTAGCAGAACAGGTGTCGGGTTATTTGGGCTGGTGACGATGCTGGAGGCTTCTACTGGATGTCACAGGTTGTATAGAGCATCCTGTAGAGCGGGATCTCGGCCTCCAGTTCTGCTCTTCTTGCCTCCAACATCCTGGCCTCTTCCTCACACATTACTGCCCTGGAGCTTCTCCCGCATGGTTATGGAGAAGCCTTTCCGGGACATATCCAGACATAAATGCTAGAATAAAGGAAACACATGTCACTTATCCAACCAAGTTTGTGCTCTGTAAGAAGAGCCTGACAAACTCCTATCACTGAGGACCACACTACTTCTAATGAGGGCCAAATACACGGCTCTGTATGAAACATTTGCTTAGGGAACAACACATTGGTGTACATTTACCAACCTTGATATCGGCATATTTAAGGAAATTCAGGATAAGGAATGACAACGCAATCCATTTGTTTATGATGGCCGCTGTACCGCATCACTAGAAGACCAAACATAAGAAATAAAGAAGAAAATTACTGGACATTTCTCATCGTCAACATCTTCTGTATCACAAGATATGATAGAAACTGCGAGAACAGGAATAAAACCCTGAGGAATCTTTAGACGTCACGTCAGTGAGACCAAGTAAGAAATAAATAGAAGCTCCGCCCTGATGAGCGGGCTCCTGGCACAGATGTCCATTTACCAGAGGCATGAATGTAAGACCTTTAATGGGATGTATATAGGAACATTGACATATAGATGAATAACAGGATTTACTCTGTATTATGACATCATCTCAGAAATTATAGGAGGTTTCAGGTCGGAGATAGTTACCCTTGTCCAGTTTGATGACCCAACTATGAGACCAACTAGAGTATGACTCCCCGGTCAAAGGCCAAATTATGGCAAATTATGTTAGGATGGTGCCAATATCTATCCATAGGGAAAAGGGAAGATAGCGAGTTCACTTCCATTCCCTATATGACTCCTTCATTGGATTAAGTCTAAGCACCTAGAGGGAGCCTCACTAGAGCCTCCTTGTCCAGTAAGAAGGGCCAAGACTCTTAACGTGCCACCTTACCATACAGAGAGGATAATGTCTGATCTCTGACTAGAAGATCGGGGTTCACACATATAAAAAGGATACAGTTCAATGCAGTACATGGCAGAGGTATCTGTAGTCTAGCGAAAGTCTATAAAGATAGTGGGACTGGACCAGGTTGTCTATAGCCCCACATATAAGTCTTAAGAAGGCTCCTGGTAAATGGATAAATCGGTGATCGGACACCTATAGAAAAACAGAAGTTGATAAGATGAGAACTTTCTGCGATCACTTTATGTGCAGCTGGGTGTAAGAGTTTAATGATGAATATACTGATAACAAACCTTGAATAGGCCAAATATAGCTATTCCAGCACAAGTCATCAAGGCCACTCCAAACAGGATATTCTGTGCCCTGTTCTGATTAATATCACAGGCTTCACCCTGGAAGATCATGAATTTATACAGGGTGGAAACGAAGACAAGACCTGGAACAAGAGGAAAGAAATAGGAACATCCAGTGACCAGGAATGGAGAAGCAAACCTCAGTCATAGGAACAATCATTCTTCATTATTCACCAATGAGTATCCCTTACCTAGAAAGGACGTAAAAACGAGCGCCAGAGCAAACACTATAGACTTTTGCAGGAGCAGATTGAAATAGTTGGTGTTGATGATACATGGCCAGACCCCTCACATGATTGGATTGCTAATCTTCAAGGTTTTATGCTGCTTTGGAAGGACAAGGTAAACAGGAAAGAAGAAGGAGCATGTCTGTATGTTAGGAGTCAGAGTGATATGAAAAAGAGCTGTGACATCTACAGACTCCCTAAAACTACTGAGGAGATAAAGAACTGGCTTCATAAACAAATGGAGCAGACAGCCCTTACATTGATGGTATATATTAATAATATGCCATCGATGTGTATGGGAGGAATACCACTTAAGGGTTTTTTTGTTTGCTTGTTTTTACATAAATTGAAAGTAGTGCTGCCCTAATAAAAAAAAAAAAAAAAAAAACACCTACATTCCAGCATTAAGTCTATAAGCCATCTCGTACCGGTCCACGGTTCACTTCCAGTAGCAGGAGTCAGGACATCACTGCTGCAGTTACTGATTGGCTGCCGTGGTCACGTGACACTTTCTGGCATCACCATTTAAAGCTGTTCACTTTTGGACGGTGATGTCAGGCAGTGGCACGTGACCAATCAGTGACTGCAGCAGTGGCATGTGACCATAGCAGCCAATCAGTGACTGCAGCAGTGGCTTTCCAAATGCTGACGATGGAAGTAAACAAGAGACCAGAGAGTGACAGTCTGAAAAGTCAGCATTGTAACGGAAGTGAAGACAAGAGAGAGAATAAGTTTTCATAGCAAGGCAGCAATATCTTAAATTTATTTAAAAAAAAAAATTGTACAACCCCTTAGGGCCAGAGAACTGAGCAGGTAAAACCATCACAGAAAACTCAGGCTACTTCTGACACCTCTTGGCAATTGTCTTTCTAATCCACAACAGCAAGACGCCCTTCAGTGCCAGGGCCCAGGCTGTGGACATGTCACCAAGGCCCTCAAATGTCAACCTGGAGTAAAATTCCTTGTAATCAACATGGGATCATTTTGGTTGCACATCAGATTATCGGTCTATCAGACTTGTGATGTTCACTGCATTCTTAGTTGCAATTACTATTAATGATAATATGCTATACAGAATATTGTCAATCATTAGGAAATTCAGGGTCAATGAACAATGATACGTAATATTGTAAGACTCTACAATTAGTCTGTTCTGTTTACCTAAAACATTTCATACACACAGTAAATACTTAACAAGACTCATAGGATTAATTAAATTACTTTCGAGTCTTCATGTCAATCTCTATCACCGATACCCCTTGAGATGCCAGCTGACAAACAAAGTATTGGTCTTTTAGCTTGTTGACGTGTGTTGCGAAACATCAGTAGCTAAATCACTGTATAAATAGATGTACTATCATAATACATAGGATTTGCCGTTACGGTTGCACTTTTGAAGGTGGGTACTTACATAATGGGGTGTGTTTTATTAGGAGAGATTGCTACTTTTGAACTGTAATGGTAAATTGATTATTTGGGCAGTAAAGGACTTGCATTTTAGGGCATTTGTTACATTTTTTTATTAAAATTCAAAAAAATAGCAATAAATTAAAACATTTGTTACCAATTGCACAAGCAAAATTTACAAAAAGATCATAAAATTAAAATTTTATTTTTCCCGCCTTCCTCTTCCTCACAAGATTTGTCACTCCTTCAAATCCAGTATCAAATATTGGTTGCATTTAATTCAAATGGATACTAAGTCTATGAATCTGTTTTCTGGCATTGCTGAGTGCAAGTAAGTGTTAACAACTTCCAACTTAGAAAACCTTTGTTCACTACTTGTCTCTGATACTGTAAGAGTTTGGAGTATTCTTAGTGCAATAAAAAAAAAAAATTAGGAACACAATCGACCACTCCTTGTGGTGGAGCAGATTCTGGAAGCTTTTAAGTCACTGCTTGGAGCTCCTTGCGGAGATCCTTGACATCAATATCTTTATTGGAATTGTGCCAAAGACTTTTCAAAAGGATGGTTGAATTTTTGCACTCACTTATGATTTGAACCCAGGGCAGGTGCTTTGCCTAGACGCGACACACATGTTCAGACTTGAAGCATCTGTCCACACTAGTCTGAGACCACTCTAATTTCTGATCACCCTCCAATAACCTAATCTTGTAGTCAGGATTTTCTCATAGGGCAGCCTAGTAAAGACCCTACTGGCTGTGGATGTTAAACTGATAACTAAATGGTAGCCTCTGAGCTAACCTAGCACTAACTGTGGGTGATTGACTATTGGGCCTAGCAATAGTAGGACTCACCTATCATTATGTATAAGATTTATCCACACAGTTCATCCTCCATTCTGGAACTCAGGGGTGCCATCAGGGCAGTATTGATAGCACCTCTGCATGGGACCCTGATCACAATTAAAAAAATTAGGCCTTTTGATATGATGCAAGATAGAAACTCCTAGAAGGGTTCTCAAACACTTTGGGCCACATGTATGAAAACTATCTAGGTCTAAAATTCACTTTGTTGACCATAGCAACCAATCAGAGCCCATAGCAACCAATCAGAGCGCCCCTTTAATTTTTCCATAGCACTATATGAAATGAAAGGGGCATTCTGATTGGTTGCTATGGACAACATAGTGCGTTTTAGACCTTGACAGTTTTCATACATGTGGCCCTTTGTCTCTATGGGGCCTTGAAATTACTTAATTGGGTTTTACGGTTTAATAAACTTATTTTTATTCATCCTATTATAAAATTCTAAGTTCATAGAGAGTCTATTGATTTGAATGGGCACTGTGTAATGCCTAGGTTCCCCTTTGATGACGCTGCAAGGAAATTGTACACGTTGCTGTCACATTTTCCCACAGATTTTAGCTTATTGCTGTGGGTCCCAAGAGCGGAACTCTTAGTGATCAACTTATTTTCAGAAGAGAAACTTACAACAATTAGAAATTGTCCAAAGTGGAAAACCCCTTGTAAGCAGCCTTGCTGGAAATTGAGCTGGAACCACACAGCGGGGACTTACAGTACCCTGTATTTTGACCATGAATCAAGCCTCATATATCCATAATGGAGATTTTTGATTGGCTGATGATCTTTATGATTCACCACCAGCAATCTTGAGATTTAATTAGTCAAAAGCTTCAGCCAGTTTTTCTGATAATGTAATGTGCATGAGGGTTTAGCAGCTGTACCTGATGCCACAGGACATCAGACATGCTGCAATTAATCTGTTCCTGCATAAGATAAGTTGCTGCCAAAGACATCTTATTTTCATCTCCCCATTGAAATAAACACACCTGCTTACTGCTTTGGTTGAGTAAATGGAAATAGCTGTTTGTGTGATGACAGCTTGAGCGACAGCTATGTCATATGCATTGCTAACTTTGGACCTTCTACTTAGCTAGCCTCAAATTAGTGGTGCAGATGTAGCAAAGTTTAACTTGACAGTAATATCATGGCTTTTCATATTTTGTTACATCACAGTAGTCATTGCAAACCATTGAAGAAGCTGAGCTATCTTTCTGTAGTGTGATATCATGAGGTATCATCTGTCAAGTTTATCGTTGCTACAACTGTAGTAGTAGTCATCAGAGGTGTCCAGAGCACGCTCTGCTACAAAGTATGCACATGTATATTTTTATGTCTAGTTATCAGATAATTTCTTAAAAAAAGAGTTTCAGAATTATGAATATTGACTACAATTAACAATATTTTATTCAACATTTTGGTCTTCATCCTCCGCTCCTCCTCCAGTCAAACAATATATGAGAACTTAGCTGCCACTAAATCTGCCTGAACCCAACGTGTCATGGAAATCTTCAACCAGACCAAATTAAATGAGTTTGTGCTGCAAGGATTCGTTGAACTTGAAAACTACAGAATTACAATGTTCATAGTCTTCCTCATTATGTACATTTTCACCATTACTGGAAACATCTTGATCATTTTGGTGGTTTATTATGACGTTCATCTTCACATCCCCATGTATTTCTTCATCACCAATCTGTCCTTCCTGGAGATGTGGTATGTGTCTACCACAACCCCCAAGCTCTTGATGATGCTGTTAACCCAAAATAAAACCATCTCCTTCCACTGGTGCTTTGCTCAGCTCTACATGTTTCATGGTTTGGGTATCACTGAGGGGATTGTGCTGTCTGTCATGGCCGTTGACCGATTTGTGGCAATATGTAAACCTCTCCGATACAATGTCATTATGAATGTCAGAGTCTGTAGAGACTTAAGCCTGATGTGCTGGCTAACTGGGTTTTTAATAGCAATTATTCCAATTAACCTTACGTCTCAGGTGAGACTTTGTGGAACCTACTATATTAATCATTTCTTCTGTGATTTAGCTCCATTGCTCAGCCTGGCGTGTAGTGACATTACAGTCACGGTCACCATAAACAGGTTCGTTGGTGGTTTTACCACAATGTTTAACCTCGCCATCATCATACTTGTGTATATTAATATTATATATGCCATCATAAAGATGAAGACTAAAAAGGGGCGAAGTAAAGCCTTCTCCACCTGCTCCTCACACTTGATAGTAGTGACCTTGTTCTTTGGTACTGCTTGTATTGTTTATGCTAGTCCTAAAAAAGCCCATTCAGTAGATTCTGATAAACTGTATGCTCTTGTGTATGCTCTGTTCACGCCCTTTCTCAATCCAATTATTTACAGTTTGAGGAACAAAGAAGTTATGTCAGGGATAAAAAGAGGTCTTCAAGGCATTCAAATGCAGATCAATCCCATTAAGTAGGCACTAATGCAATACTGACCATCTACAAGGAGTTCTCTACAGTTGTACATCACCTCACCTGGTTCTAGCACCATATCCCCCACCCTCCATAACATCCATACCTAGTACCTATATACCTGGACACCTCTTTTCTTCCTGTCCCAGCTTCTACTACAACTCTTCTAGTTCAGTTGCAGCAACCCCATTCCTATTACTTAGTGATATCTAGCTGCCCAAAATATGGCATCAGGCTGACGGCCTATTTTAAAGGGGTCTCATCCTATGATATGTCACCCTTTTGGTAACCTTCATACCTTTCCTAGCTCTGGTTCCTATATATATTTTTATTGACTTCTGCTTGCTTCTGATTCTGACCGTGGCCTTATTCTTGACTTTAATTGTGTCTTCCCCTCTGGATTATCTACATATGCAGTATAATTAGTACAATTGAGAAAAGAGAAATGTCCATCAAGTTCAACCATAGTTGGTGAAAGATGTAGATGAACGGAGGGGGAAAGGAAATTTTTAAGCTTTCTTTCCCCTAGTTAGAAAATCTTGGAACCCATCAGGCATGAACCAATCTGCCCTTAAGGAATATTTAATTCCTGATCCCAAAATTGTTATCAGACCAGATCTAGATGTTTTTATACGGCTACATACCTATTACTATTATTTTGTAGTAAGTGGTTATCTAAGCTTTTCTTGGAACCCTCACCTGTTCCTGCTGTGACCAGCCCCCGGAACAGCTATTCCACAGATTCACAGTACTTATGGTAAAGATGGCTTTTCTTCTCTAGAGAAATAGCTTTTCCCCATACTTTTCACAGTGGGGGCATTTATATACTTATATAAATTAATCATGTCTCCCTGTAGTTGTCTCTTCTCAATACTAAACAAGTTTAATTTGTTTAACCTTTCCTCATAACTAAGATGGTACCTTTTTTCTGACTTCTGACTTTGACTTTTATCTCTTTTATGCCCTTTATCTGGCAAGTGTCCCAGTAGACTTGCTTCCTCTACTGTCTAATAGATCACTATTTATCAGGGGTTAATCATATGGAACCAACTCTCAGGGGTTCTACCCCTCACTACGATCTAATGGGCTAAGTTAACTCCTACCAGGACTGTTCTCATTGGGCCAATAACCTAAGCCCCACAATCTATGCCACACATCAGAAAAACCAATTCACACTGCAGGGAGTTACCAACAAATTGGGATGAGGAATTCCCATTAAACCCCAAATTAGGACATAAATACAGCTACCCCCAGGGTCTCATCATTCCAACACATAAGGTTCCTATACTGGGTTGAGTTTGTTCTCACTACTCCAGCAGACTCTCCAGAGAAAGCTACTTACAGGTTGACAGTGCATTTATTCACGGACAGCTCACATGGAAAACTGCAAGCCACCATCTTACCAGAACAAGATGAGAGATTCTGCTGTCCGGGAAGAGCTCCACTATTGTCTGTGCCTGGCAGTGCAGCTTATTCTCATTCACTTGAATGCTATATCAGACAAAGTCTATATAGGAAAGCTTCTGGAAAAAAATACTGTTGTAAAATTATAAAACACATCAATAATCTTGAGTTCCATTTTTTAAATTTGTCAATCATAAAATAAAATATATTATATAAACTATATAATGTCCTATATTTTATTTAAACAAAATTGGATAATTAGTGGCTATCTCCTGATAGGCTGCCAGCACTGGTTGATATAGCTACAGACCTGGCTTCTACTGCAGCCTACTAGAAGACATTAAACACAATCCTGAATTTAAAATGAAACCAAGAGAACAGGACTGAAGTAAGATTAATCAATGTAGTGAAACAACCCCTTTAAGTCTATTGTCCTCTTATATTTTGCATATCAGCATGAGAAGTAAACATTTTGTAATTGTTGTCCATGTACTTGTATAACTGTATAGTAGAGAGAGCTATTACAGAAATGACAAGCAATAAAGTATTTTTACTACAGTATATAGAATTATATTTTTCAACACAAAATAGAAAATATACATTAATTCAGTTGGTAATATGCAAAATTTAGTGACTTTTACTTATGTGTTAATATAGTATGGTAAAGAAGTATTTTCATCCAAGCCATTTATTGCATATGATATACCATAATTGTCAGTAGGACTCTTACCTCTGGAACTCCCACCTACTCGGAGAATCAAGAGCTCACTAGAAATGTGGATCCTTTGGGTTGCTACAGATGTGATGCTGGGCTAGAGGCAATGAGACTAAGGAAGAATCTGCAACCACTAGGGATCTATTACTTATACTGTTATATGTGCTTTAGAAGAACTGCGTTGGGCTTTAGGGTCAGATGAACCACCTACAGGACATGTCCAATTGTACAAAGACTCAGTTGACAAATAGGTAAGGAGTGACACGGCCCCTTTATATTGTGGTACTGATTCACTAAGGAATGTGCTGACTTTTACACTATTCTGCAACTATAATATATTGCAGAATAGCATACAATTATCAGTCTCATAATACACCCTGCCAAGCTATTGGCCAAGTGGCTTGCTCCCATTTTATGCCATTTTAAGCTATTTACTGACTAGATCTCTGCTCAAAGGCAGAGTGCAACAGAAGCAGTAAGATGACAGGCCTGGGGTTCTTCAGTAGCACCACAGCTCCCATGGCAACCAGGTGTCACCCCAAAATCTCTCAGTGGGGGACCCATATGGTGACAGAAGGATGCCCCTCCTGTTTAACTGTCTATAATGAGAATTCAGTGGCCAGGATCACAGATAACGCTGATCCCAGCTGTTTAATTACTTAGAAGTCACAGAGCGACCGGGGCATCTTAGTAGTTAAGGAGCCAGGATCAGCGGTATCTGTGATCCTGACCACTGAAAACAGGTACTGGCAGTAACTAACAGCCAGCATCCAATAGTGTTTGGAGCAGACTCAGCTCCTGAGATTGCTCCATATCCGTTCCCTTCATTGTATGTAAGTCAAATATCAGAAAGCAAATTGTAAATCTGTTTTATGTATTCAAGTGCATGAAAAACAATAAAAAATTACTTTTAAAAGTGTCAAAAGCTTGCCCACAATGGATTTTTTCCTGAAGCAAGCTCTCTCAGGTCAGGAGCTCTTCTTAAATTCTTCACCCTGTGGGGCCAAATATGTGATGTGAGGTCTGTTTTTTAAGTTAACTATCAACTGCACCATATAAACATCACCTATCGACAGGCACCCATGTTCTACATGAAGCCAGGCAACTATATTACAAATCACCTAGAGACAGGCAACCATGTTATTCAATTCAATACATGGTCAGTGAAGTCATTGTGCTAATAACCGTACCAGTAATCATTATTCCACGATTAGTTCTTAAAGTTAACCCACAGATCTTCTGTGTTGACCCAGAACATGTAGGTCATGTATGTACCTCCCAACTGTCCTAGATCCTGCAGGACAGTCATGGACTTTAGGAGCTCTCTTGCTGCTCCAGGAAGGCAGCCACAAGTCCAGCTATGTGTTGGCATCTTCTC
Organism: Phyllomedusa bahiana; assembly: GCA_025379985.1. Lineage (NCBI taxonomy): Eukaryota > Metazoa > Chordata > Amphibia > Anura > Hylidae > Phyllomedusa > Phyllomedusa bahiana. Next base: position 97,790 of record JAODAL010004876.1, read on the forward strand.
TTGAAAAATAGAAAAAACAGTAGATCTGCTCACCACCTCTTCTGCAGTGCTGTTGCAGTCCAAATTCCTAGGTGCACAAACAAATCACCCGTCCACTGGTGTGATGAACATTAGAAGCAGGAAGAAGCGTTGTTCAGCACTCGATTAAAGGGTCCTTCTTCTTTGTAGACCCGAAACGTGTTTAAGCTATGTGTGTTTGTATGTAACCTTTTTTTGGTTGTTTTTTATCTACACTTTTAAATGGGGCAATAAAGATTGCATTGGCATCTTCTCTTCCTCATCATCATCATGCTGCCCTCATCAATACTGTGTCCTAAAGTACTATTTGTCTAAAGGGGAAATTTTCATGTTTCTGTGAAGACCACAAGTGGACCCTCACTTCAGTGGCAGGGTCACTGAAATGCTGAGCTTTTAGCTAAAGACAGGACTACCCAGGGTAACCATTTTAGTAAATTAGGCAAGGTACATGTCCTTATTCAGGTCCTCTCTGCCTCCCGACACTCCACTTTAACTTTTACTGATTCTCTACCGGGAATGTGCATCGAAGATGGCAGCAGCATATCTTGATGGCTGAGGGACAGAATACTGGCTTTCCCTGGTGATCCAGCATTGGAATTATTTTAACAGCAAATAGAATTTTTTATTAGGTTTCTTTGACATATAAAGAATCATACAAAGTTTTGAAACAAAATAGGGGGGGAGGCAAAATAAAGGGGAAAAAAACGAGGGAGATAAAAGGGATAACAAATGCCATGTAAGATACGTTTACAAACATTACAATGTAAGAAAGTAAGTCAATAGCAACGACAAAATCTTATTTGTCTTCCTAGATTAGCATAACAGAGTTATACATATTGATACTTTAGAAGTCGCTTCACTTTAACTTTATCAACACAAAGTTACTAATCAATAGTCATATCAATGGAAATAACGAGACTGAACTCAAGGAGACCAGTTTTTCCTAGTTTTAGTCGGTTTGTGAGGTGGGTCATTGGAATTATTTTAATACAACCTCTGGACATGACTTTATGTACTGTATACATCCTATGTACAGAAAAAGAAAATACTACAGCTATACAGGAAACCAACTATTATGCTTATGCTGTGGAGCGGGAGGCATATAGGCATGCCCAAAAAAGAGCCTGTCACACCCTTAGCCTCAACAGTCTCAGCAACAACAGTCTGGTGTTTCGTTCATGGAGCAATAAGGGTATTAAGATTTAATTCTTTCTTCCTGTTGATGTTGGCGCTGTGTTGGTGCCATTGTTGGCACTGGTGATGGAATGTATAAAGGTTTGTGCTGTGCTGGTGACACTGATGATGGGATGTATAAAGGTTTGTGCTGTGCTGGTGACACTGATGATGGGATGTGTAAAGGTTAGTGTTATGCTTTTGGCACTGATGATGGTACGTATAAATGTTTGTGCTATGCTGGTGGCACTGATGATGGGATATATAAAGGTTTGTGCTGTGCTGGTGGCACTGATGATGGGTTGTGTAAATGTGGCGCCCCATGTCTGAATCACCACAAAATAACTGTCTGTGTAAGGTTCCATATGCATTATTAGATTTAATGAAAGTTAGTTTCTCTGCTAAGCACTGCATACAGACATTGTAACCCGATCCCTTACTGGGGATTCTACACTTTCCTCCATCCAGAGTTTAGGACACGGCCCCTAGCCAGAGAGAGGAAGAGGAAGTGTGCCCAGAGAGTGTTGTATTGTGGGAAGAAGAAGGAGGTTGTTGCCTCATGTAGAGAGGGTGTGCGCCTTCCTACAGGGCAAGCTGAAGGAACCAGGGTATCAGTCCCTTGGCCACAGTGACTTCAAGAGTCTGTGGCAAACTGAGAAAACTGCTTGTGTTCACAAGTAGCAGAGTGAATTGCCCAGGAACTCAGCAGCTTCACAGAGTCAGGAGTTCAATGGTGAGGGAAGACAGGATTCCTATAGGACCCGCACTGCCTGTTCTTGGAAAGGATCACTGATCCAGCATTTTTCTCTTGGAAATCATAGAATCCAAGAGTCCTGTTATCAGAAGTTTAACTAGCAGGTGAGCTACTGCAGCACACTGCAGCAGAGAAACTGAACTCTCATCACACATGTGAGGCAGAAATCCTATTTCCTGGACTGTGTAACACCTCCACACAATGTCTTCAGAGCTTCAGTAAACTGCAAGTGTTTATAACCCTGCCTGGATGTGTTTGTTTTCTGCCACATCATCCTGCACCATCTCCCCTGGGAGTCAGCCCTAGTTGGGGAGGGGCTAATCACCAGGCACTAATTACCACCATCTATCTCCCAGGGATCTCCATTAGTGCCAGGCCAAACTCTGGCCGATAACCCCAACTGGCGTCACGAACTTTTTCAATAAATCCAACTTTGCGAAGCTGGCGCCGCGCCTGGCTGGGCCTGCCCGGCCATCGGATCCCCGTGTACTACTACTGAGGCCGGCCGGGGCGGTACATAAATGTTTGTGTTATGCTGGTGACACTGATGATGGGACGTATAAAGGTTTGTGCTGTGCTGGTGGCAATGATAATGGAATGTATAAAGGTTTGTGCTGTGCTGGTGGCACTGATGATGGGACGTTTAAAGGTTTTGCTATGCTGGTGGCACTGATGATGGGAAGTATAAAGGTTTGTGCTGTGCTGGTGGCACTGATGATGGCATGTATGACGGTTTGTACAATGCTGGTGGCACTGATGATGGCATGTATGACGGTTTGTACAATGCTGGTGGCACTGATGATGGGTTGTATTTAAGTTTGAGATATGATTGTCGCACTGATGATGGGATGTATAACGGTTTGTGCTGTTCTGGGTGCAGTGGTGATGGAGGGAATTAAGGTTTGCGCTATGTTGGTGACACTGATGATGGGACATATAAAGGTTTGTGCTATGTTGGTGGCACTGATGATGGAAAGTATAAAGGTTTGTGCTGTGCTGGGGGCACTGGTGATGGGGTCCATTAAGGTTTGTGCTATGTTGGTGGAAATTAGTCACAGCTGCCTTGAGTTAGTGATGTCTTAAGTAGGTAGGCAAGGCCTTCGAGTCTGCCCTTCAGAGAACCATGTTTCCCACTATCCATCATATAACACAGTAAATAGGGGGTGTTCTGTTCCCCAGTTTATGTGACAAGCCCCATAGATTTAATTTCTTCATACTTACATGTCTAAGAAGCAGACGTACATAGTTGTAGCAGCTCTATTCACATTTTTTCTAGCAGCTGTATTCTCCTGGCTGCTAAAGGTCATCTGTTGTAGTGGAACTGCTAGCCTGCAACCTCTGAGGGACACCGGTGCCACATGTGGGCAGTTCAAAATGGGTCTGGACGCATTTCCAGAGTGCATTAATATAACAAGTTATAGTGACCCAGATTCTGGAGAAAGGTCTGGATACATTTCTAGATGTAATAATATAGCAAGTTATAGTGACCAGGATTCTGGAGAAGGGTCTGGATATATTTCTAGATGTAATAATATAACAAGTTCTTGTGACCAGGATTCTGGTGAAGGGTCTGGCTACATTTCTAGATGTAATAATATAAACAAGTTATAGTGACCGGGATTCTGGAGAAGGGTCGGATACATTTCTAGAGTAGATGTTTAACAAGTTATAGTGACGGGATTCTGGAGAAGGGTCTGGATACACTTTTAGATGTAATAATATAACAAGTTATAGTGACCAGGATTCTGGAGAAGGGTCTGGATACATTTTAGATGTATTAAAAATTAAAAGGTTATAGTGACCAGGATTCTGGAGAAGGGTTTTGGATACATTTCTAGATGTAATAATATAACAAGTTATAGTGACCAGGATTCTGGAGAAGGGTCTGGATACATTTCTAGATGTAATAATATAACAAGTTATAGTGACCAGTATTCTGGAGGAGGGTTCTGGATACATTTCTAGATGTAATAATATAACAAGTTATAGTGACCAGGATTCTGGAGAAGGGTCTGGATACATTTCTAGATGTAATAATATAACAAGTTATAGTGACCAGTATTCTGGAGAAGGGTCTGGATACATTTCTAGATGTAATAATATAACAAGTTATAGTGACCAGGATTCTGGAGAAGGGTCTGGATACATTTCTAGATGTAATAATATAACAGGTTATAGTGACTGGGATTCTGGAGAAGGGTCTGGATGTATTTCTAGATGTAATAATAGAACAAGTTATAGTGACCAGGATTCTGGAGAAGGGCCTGGATACATTTCTAGATGTAATAATATAACAAATTATAGTGACCGGGATTCTGGAGAAGAGTCGCTGATGCAGGGATTTATTCTGATTGACAAATTGGAGTCAGGAAGATATTTTTTCCTTAAACTGAGCACAATTGGTTTCTACCTTATGGGGGTTTTTGCCTTACTCTGGATCAACCCTATAGGAAAATAGGCTGAATTTGATGGACGTCTCTCTTTTTTCAGCCTTACAAACTATGTAACTGCTGCTCCAGAAGCGATATGACCCTTTAAAATATTATCCGTCTATACCCTGGTCAAACTGGTTGTGACTAGAACAGAAACTTTCCACTAGTATATAACAGTCGTGTAGATGTCACTGCCACAAATAGTATGACATATAATCACACAAAAGCTAATAAAACCCAGGTTAAAACAGTAGGAAGACAATTTGTCGACAATTACAGCTGATCTGACACACACCACGCCTTGCCAGACGCATTTCTGCATGACTTATTGGTTTGCACACCAACCAGATGCCAACGGTCATGGATCAGGCTTTTAACTAAATATTTGACATAGTTGTTGGTTGTTTGCCCATTTTGCCCCAGGTAGTGGTAAGGCCTTATACAAGAATATAGCACTGACCCATTTGAGTTTAACAATGCTAAGATGACAAATTTACCACAAGGCCCTATTTATACTTGTGTTGTACAGGAAATATATGGTTGCCCCAGATTCATTGGTCCCTGCTGTGGTACACTCCACTCTCAACACCTGGACTCGTAACCTTTGAAAAGTACAGTCTTTGATAGTTTACTGGGTCACCTGGTGCTGAAAGCTAATTCGCATTTGCCTCAAAGTTAAATGAGTTTTCACACCATGCTGTTTCAGAGTTACACCCAGCTTCAAACCCACACTGCCTGGTCAGGCTATGGGTATTTCTATAGCAGTGATTTTTTCAGCTCCTGTATAACTAGTTGAGCGTTAAAGTGACATAAGTGCAGGAGATTGAATCTGTAGGAAAGAGCTGCACAGCTCCAAGGAGTGAAAAGAAGGGCTTATCAAAGGTAAACAATCTAATCTTGTTAGAGATAAAGACTCTTGTTCCTCCAGCCATGGTGATGTCACTCCCTGCTCTTTGTCTAATCCAGAAGCGAGACATGGACAGTAACCTAGAGACACTTGTGTGCACTCAGAGCAGATAAAATATCTCTTTATCTCCTGACCAAGGCAATCTTAAAATAGAAATGTATTTATTAAAAGCCTTCTTTTACCTTTCCCTACATGCTGAAAGCTAATCATTGTAGTAAGAAAACCTTTTAATGTTTACTGTAATTTGCCTGACTAGCAAGGCCCAAAAACTGAACTGGAGAAACTAGCACTGAAAACTCACTGCTCCGGGGCCAAGGCTGCGTACATATTACTTAGGTCCTCAAGTGTCAGCCTGAAGGCAAATTCCTGATTATTTTTGTTGTACGTCATATTACTGGTGTATCTGAATTTTATTGAATGGGAACATGTAACATTGTAAGACTCTACAATAAGTCTGTTCTGTTCTCTTTTGTACATACAGTAAATATTTAACAAGACTCATAGGATTAATTAAATTACTCTCACGTTTCCGTGTTAATCACTATCACCGTTCTCTCTTGAGTTGCCGGCTGACAAACAAGGTATTGGTCTTTTAGCTCTTGACGTTTTTTATGCCACATCAATAGCTCCCTAACTGTATAAATAGAGATACTATCACAATTTATAGGATTTACCACTACATTTGAACTCTAAAGGTGGGTACTTGTATTATGTACATAGACTACACAATTGCTTGTACTTATTGTTGTCCAGAGGATGCAATGCTACAGTATTCTACACAGAGGACACAACACACTACTAATGTGGGTCGCTGTAGCACATTTAGATTCTTTCTCCAAATGAGTGTAAGAGATCACTACACCATTACCCATCATCCACCCAGATACATACTACAAAAAATTAGGGTCACATTCCATTATAAATGTGGAAGGGTCCCAATATGACTACAACAAATAAATACATGGTATCCATGGAACACAAGAAAGGTAATGCAAGAGATAAAAGAAGTAAGTCTTAATTGATGTCCTCTACAAATAAATAGGCAGTAATAGGGAAATCAGCATATAGCTGTAGAGGTAAGGATGGTTATGACTTATGGTCAAGCAGGAGCTTCAACCAAGGCATGAACTGGCCCACAGGCTAGTAGGGGAAACTCTCGGTGGGTATCTTGGTACAGTGGTCCCTTTGGCTGCTTTTCAGGGAGAAAGGCACGGAAACGAAGAGGTAGAAAGTAAGAGACAGAGTGGAAGTCATGTGCAGTCATGTACAGTAGATGTAGGGTGAGCTCCAAGAAACAGCTCTACTGGCAGGCCCCAAGAGCTAACTCCATTGATGACCCCAAGAATTAACTACACTGGTGGCCCTAAGAATCAGCTTAACAGGTAGGTCCAAGGCGCTCTGTTCCAACACTGAGCAGGAATATAGAATAATGCTGACATTGGACGGTACGGCAAATAGAGTGTCAGAGGAATTGGAACAAGTCTTATATAACACAGCAAAAGAGGTACACAGCTGTCCTTCATAAAGATGGGTTACTCTTTTGTGAAAATTTTTATTTGATTGTCCATACAAGAATTAGAGACCACTACAACTACCCATCATCCACTCAGACATACAGGCAGGATTTTCCTATAGGACAACCTAAGATGACCCTACCGACTGTGGATATTACACTGGATCTGATAACTAAATGGAAGCCTTTGAGCTGTGATAGCACTGATTGTGAGCAATTGATCATTGGGCCTAACACTAATAGCATTCTGGGTAAAATGTATCTGTACAGTATATCCTCCATACCGGAGATCGGACTACTACCAGGCTGTAGGGACTTGTACAGTAGTCCTGGGCACGCTCATATCACCATGGCCGGTAATCTTATAACACTTTGTTATTTCCTTTCTATTTTTTAATTTGGTTTGGGTTTAACTACTTATTATGGAATATTTTTGTATATTTGATTATTTTTTCTATATGATCTATCTGAACAGGTTACTAATTTAATACTTTATTATTTGATCATCACGGTTATTGAAACCTTTATTGCAAATATTTTGAAAAGAATATCATATTTACTTATGCGTCCAGGGTGTATTATATTGTATTGTGATTTTATTCCCTTTCCCTACTCCCACTATTTAGTTTTTGTTTTTGCAATAAAGTTCTTTTTTACTTTTGTATTTTTATGGCTCCTTTTGTTTTTGTAGGTGTTAATAATTATAAATAGAGTATTGATGGATCGGGCAACTGTTACATATGGCACATTCATGGCTGACTTTAGACCTTCTAATTTAGTAAAACAGCCAAATCATCATGATCATGAATTAATTTAACAAATAAATATATTCAACTTTTTGGTCTTTCCGGTGGTATCCTTCCGTCTTCCTCCAGTAAAAGAATTTATATGAACATAGACATCACAAAAATCACAAGTTCCGAACCCAAGGTTTCATGGAAATCTTCAACCAGACCAAATTAAATGAGCTTGTGCTACAAGGATTTGTTGAACTTGAGGACCACAGAATTACAATGTTCATAGTCTTCCTCATCATGTACATTTTCACTATCACTGGAAACATCTTGATAATTTTGGTGGTCTATTATGATGTTCATCTTCACATCCCCATGTATTTTTTCATCACCAATCTGTCCTTCTTGGAGATGTGGTATGTGTCTACCACAACCCCCAAGCTCTTGATGATGCTGTTAACCCAAAATAAAACCATCTCCTTCCACTGGTGCTTCGCTCAGCTCTACATGTTCCATGGTTTGGGTATTACAGAGTGTAATTTATTGGCCATTATGGCCATTGACCGGTATGTGGCCATATGTAAACCTCTCAGATACAATGTCATCATGAATGTCAGAGTCTGTAGAAACTTAAGCCTGATGTGCTGGATACTTGGGTTTTTAATAGCAATTATTCCAGTTACACTTACTTCTCAGGTGCGACTTTGTGGAACCTTCTATCTGAATCATTTCTTCTGTGATTTAGCACCATTGCTCAGCCTGGCATGTAGTGATATCACAGTCACGATCACCATCAATAGACTTGTTGGTGCTTTTAACGCAATGTTTAACCTTGTGGTTGTCCTTCTTGTATATATTAATATCATCTATGCCATCATAAAAATGAAGACTAAAAGGGGACGAAGTAAAGCCTTCTCTACCTGCTCCTCACACTTGATGGTGGTGACCTTGTTCTTCGGTACTGCATTTATTGTGTATGTTACTCCCAAGCAAGCCCATTCACCAGATACTGATAAACTATATTCCCTTGTGTATGCTCTGTTCACCCCATTTCTCAATCCAATTATTTATAGCTTGAGGAACAAAGAAGTCATTTCTGGGCTCAAAAGGGGTTTTCGAGGCATTCAAAGGCAGATTAATCCAGTTTAGTTGGCACAGAAGTGAAACTAACAATATGCATAGCATTCTTTTTGTATATAATGTGAAAGATGAGAAGGAAAGGAACACAATGTATAGGCGCACAGCAAAATACTTGTACAATATTTTATTGAGGATCAAAAAAAAAAAAACACAAAATCAATTAAAAAGCTATGCTGACACAAGAGGAAGTCTGAGGAAGCCACAACTTCTGGCGATATGCTCAGGGATTTCTGTTATATAAAACTCTTGAACTATATTTTTACCCATATTCTGATTCTCTTACTCTTTTTGACTGGCCTTAGACATTAGCTTGGTTGGTCATTCCACCTGTTGACATTTGTCATAGGCAAGTGTTGTCTATACTTTGGGATACGTGGTTGTAACGTGTTATTTATGGGATCCGTTATCTCTTTGCCCTCATCCTAGTATTATTCTTTATAAGTCTATATCCATTGCTTACCTGTTGATCTATGAGTCTGTCTTAGTTATGGGTACCCTATTATGAGCATATTTCATTCATCTGTACATGTGATGCTGTCTATTGACTTCCTCTTATTAGTAGTCAGAGGGTTACAGTTCTCTCGTGAAAGCCTTTTCATGACTTTTTCATTTATTTTATGTGTATTTTTTGATCATCAATAATATATTGTATGTTTAGCAAGTATTTTGGTGTGCACCTTTCTGCTGTGTTCCTTCCCTTCTTTTCTTTTACAAATTATGTTGTATTTGGCAGCACCCTATCTGCAACTTATACTTTGGTGGTGCCCATAATCTCTGTTACTCTTTTTGTTAATAGTCACTTCAACTGCTTTCAGGACCCAGCAGTTATCCATGCTTCCAAGGACCCATTGCTAGTCATCTAGATACTTCTTCTCCTCCTGCCCCAGCTTCTGTTAGTTCAGGGCACAGCACTCCCAGACCTTCTACACAGTAATATCTTATTGTCAAAAAAACTGGTGCAGGATAATGGCTTCAGGCCCAGTGTCCCCAGTTAAAGGGGTCTCTTCCTACCATGCTTGCCTGGTTGTTAAGGTACAAGCTTTTCCTGGCTTCCCTTTGTCTAAGTTTGCTATTGACTTCTGTTTACTCCAGGGTCTAAGTCTTGTTCCTGACTTTACTCCTGCCTTGCCATCTGCATAGTTTCTGTTTTCTTGCCATCTGCATAGTTTCTGTTTTCTGACTTCTGGCTCCAGAGGTATAATTTCAATGTCATGGGCCCTAGAGCAAAAAGTGAAATGGGGCCCCCTAATTGCCGTGTGCCATTTACAATACTGATGTCTTCTTATGTGGCAAGAGGGCTTTTGGGCCCCCTCAGGCTGCAGGGCCCGACAGCGACTGCTACCGCTGCACCCCCTATAGCTACACCCCTGCCTGGCTCTAACCCTTGGCTATGCTCTTGACTATACTCTCGTATTACCATCTGTCCTATTGCAGTCTGACTTTTATTCTGGTGATAACCCTTTGCTGGGTTCCTGACCAGACTACTACCTCATCAGTGCTACTGACGCCAATCAGTGACTATTCTGGGTATTGTGACCTGGGAATCTTCCGACACCAAGTTCACATATGCTAATGGAACATGGAAACCATGGTTTACTCTCCAGTATGGCTCCCCTTTAAAAGGCGACAAATGCAAATTTTAATAATTCAACTTGATTTATTACAGCTTCACATACAGTGTGACAACAATCTTGATACTTGCTATATAAGCTACTCTTCAAGCCTAATTCACCAGGCCATTCTACTTGCATGCAGGGAAACCATATCCCACTACAGCTATAGGCAAATTAGCACGAGAAATTCCCCCTTAGCCTCCAATCAGAACCTAACCAGAGCCTCCTCCAGGGATTGAGCACTCCATCGCACACCACAGCCTTTAGGGGGTAACTAATATTGAATTTGTACCCACTGCTCCAGCAGACTCTCCAGAGATAACTACTCACAGGCCGACAGTGCACCCAGAATATACCGATTTATTGGCAGTTAACAAGGACCACTGTAAGCCACCTACTTCTACCTCACTAGGATTAGATGAGAGGGTCTGCTTTAATTCTGTTCTTACGGTTGGCTGTACCTAGTATTGCAGCTTAGCTCCATTTACTTGGATGCAATTCCAAATGCAGTCTATAGACATAATAACACAGTTATGTAATAAGTACAGTTGAGAAAGATATATGTCCATCAAGTTCAACCAATGGTGGGGAAAATGTGTATGAAGGGAGGGGGACTGGGAATTTTTAAGCTTTGTTTCCCCATACTGATGAAAGAGCTTTTCTGAGAAAAAAAACAACCATTTTTTATAATCACAAAATTCAGTTAATGCATATTGAGGTGTAAGCTATATTGATAATGATGGTGTGTGAATTTTTGGAATTAGTATAATCAAAGGAGAAACATTAAAATCAAAGGTTACACTTCAGCTTCTTGTTGTCTTGTATTGTTTCGGCTTCATAACTAAAGGCTTTGTAAATGTCAACCATGTACATGTATTATTGTATAGTAGATAACCCTATTCCAATACAGAAATTACATACAATAAAGTATTTTGTACCTGTTTAGAAAATCTGCATTACTTATGGCAGCCCTGGTGGTCAGACATGGTGCTGGGTGTGAAGCAAATGCAAGGCAGGAGCCAGGGTTGCAAATAGGGATCCTGTCAGGGGCCTGATCCAATGACATGGTAAAAGATAATAACTAGTAATGGGTCAGTGATCCATTGCTTTGACTGTATGGGACCCTGAAATGGCTGATAGATGACTAACGGCAGCTCTGCCAGAAGCAAGACAGTACTAGATCCAGCACCATGATCCATTGATTGATGTATTATGTGCCGCATTTTTTTTGAGGAAAAAGAAAATGTCAAGTATGTGGCCTGGTGTGAGTCAGTGATGGTTTTTGTTACCCTAAGGCTGACACTAACTTCCTCTCACTATTACCCCAATAACCAATGCAGGGGTACTGGAAAAAGCTGGGTAACTATCAGAAGTTGACCCTCTAATGCGATGGTCCATCTCTGGAGTGGCTGTGATATCCAAGGATCTTCCCATCCTGTTAGTCTGAGGATGCAGCTGCTGGTTTTACCTTGGCTGGTTATGAAAAATGGGGGGACCCTAAGTCGAGTTTTAATTATTTTATTGGAAATCAAAGACTAGGCATCCCCTGTAGTCAATAAATACATAACTTAAAAAAAACATTGTGGGATTCCCCTCATTTTTTAGTAACCATCCAGCAACTAGAGGCTCATACTATCAGGATGAGAAAGTCCATAGTAATTGGTCCCTTCCCACCAGAAAAATATCAGCCCGCGGCCGGCCTAGAATCGGACCTTCACATTAGAGGGTTCACTTCTGATGATAACCTGGCTTTTCCCAGTGCCACTGGTTTATTTGCTACTAAGGTAATAGTGATAAGGGGTTAGTATCAGCCTTGGGGCGAAAAAAAACACTGATGACTGAAACCAAGTCCTAGCACTCGTAATGGAGAGGCGTCTGTCAAAAACCTCTATTATGAACACTGGAATAAAATGGTAAAAAACACAATCACAATAACCACTACCCGACATCAGCCCTAGTTGACAATTTTATTAATTAAATGGATCCAACACTGGTCCGACGTAGTCCATCACAGTGCAACGGGGAAACCTGTGTAAAAATAAAAACACTACAAAAAACATGACAGTGCTGAACTCCATCTCCTGCGACCCTTTGAAGATTATGACTGTGGCAAATCTTTTGGGGTTGCAAAATACGGAGTTAAAGCTGCACAATATGATTCTTTGGGTGCAGATGGCACTCAGCCCCCCCAATGGGATTGTAAATTTTGCTCTGTACTCCTCTCTACCACCCCTACCCTACCATTGTGTTATGCATCCTAGTGCCAACATAAAATGCAACCCCCGCCTCCAACCCCAAAAACCCCCCACCACCTCCCCCGAGTATCCTATAAACCCCGCACCACCATCCACAGGCAGAACTACCACCGTAGCAGGCATAGTGACTGCTATGGAGCCCACCACCCCATGGGGTCTGGAGCATCCAGCCTTAGAACACCAAGGATCTTTGTTCTGAGTGTTCAGGGTCAGTGACTGTTCGGTGTTATTGGAGCAGGTGTTAGTGGAGCCACCAGCACTATGCTCCACTAATCTGCCAGGTAAGCCTAAGAGCAGTGATGACGTCATATAATTGCGCCACCCACGTCGGGCTCAGAAGCTGGCCTGACGCTCATCGGGTCAGGGAATCTTAGAGACAGGTGAGTTATTTCTTTCTTTCTTTTTATTTTTTTTTACTAATGGACCCTACCTACAGCCTATCGATGTGGGCCCCCCTATGGACTACCTATAGCCTACTTATGTGGGGACACCCTATACTCTACCTATAGTCTACCTATGTTGGGCCGCAATTGCCTACCTACATTCTACCTATGTTGGGGCCCTCCTATAGCCTACCTATCTATGTGGGCCCCACCTATAGCCTATCTACCTACCTACTTATGTGGGCCCCACCTATAGCCTATCTATAGCCTACCTACCTACCTATGTGGGGCCCACCTATAGCCTACATACCTGGCTACCTGGGGCCCATCTACTGATTACCTACCTATATAGCTACCTGGGGCCTACCAACAGACTACTTAGCTACTCAGGGCTTACCTTCAGCCTACCTATCTACCACGGACTGCCTACATTACTGGGGCCTAACTACTGCATACCTTGGGACAATCTACCTTCCTACATGTAGCCTACTTACCTAAGGGGAACCTATTTACCTACCTAACTGGGACCTATCCACCTGTGGCCTATGTAATGCCTACCTACTTTGGGGCCTAGCTGCTGCCTACATACCTACCTTGAGCCTACTAACCTACCTACCTAGGGCATACTAACCTATCTAATGGGGGTCTACCTATCTGGTAGTCTGATTCTGAGGATTGCAGGCCATATCTGTAGCGCAATCTCTAGAGGGTTAGTTCTCTGGGTCTACCTACCCCCCTAGAAGACTGTGCCTCCAAGTTATGGCCTATACCGGGTCTTCCAACCATGGTAAGATCATACAGTGGTGGGAGACAGTGAGGTAAGTGCTGGAAAAGTGATGATTCTAAGATATTTGTAACTGCACTATAATCACTCATATGTCAGCAGAGCATGTGTACACTGATATCTATCACTACTGTACTGTATATGGTCACTGCTAAGAGGTAATATACAGTCTGAATAGCCTGTGTACACTGGTATCTACCACTATATGGTTATTGTATGGAGGTTATATTGGTCTTTACATACTGATCTTTGTTCAGTAATAGTATTTGGGTATTATTCAGTCACAATGTGGTGGTAATTTTTAGTCGTGAGGGTATAACCGGGTCCTTATGTAGTAGTGTTATAAGTAATGTTGGTTTTGGTATGGTGGGACTTGTTAGGTAGCAGTATGATGGTGATTTGTATGGTGATGTATTTGCTCACTGTATTATCTTGTAGCTGCATAACTATTATTAAGAGGTCCCGGTAAATGTTCACGCCGAGGGGGGGCAATCTATAAGTTTGCTATGGAGTCCAGGTTTCTCAAGTTATGTCCCTGCCTCTATCTATCAACCCATAAACTTCCCACCACCTCCACCTATGACCTCATGAATGTCTCATCACCACTTTCCAACCCCCTCACCTGAACCTGTCACCCCAACCACCTTCACCTATCCGCCCATAACCTCCCCACCTCTACCTATCACCTCACTGATAAATACTAGAGATGAGCGATTGCTAAAAAAAAATCGAGATCGAGCCAATTCGATTGTCGATTCTCATTAAAGTCAATGGGAGAAGATGATCAGGTTAATTTTTATACCAAAACAGGTGAGGAGAAGCTGGAATTACCATCCATAAAACTTAGTGAAGACAATTTGGCTCTGAGAGTCACAGAAAAAAATTCACAGGCTAAAATAATTCATTCTTTTCAATGGCTAACTGAAAAGATGAGGACAGTGTAGGAAAATATGAGGTGCAGGGCCCTTTTGACACATAAGAAGACGTCGGTATTGGAAATGGCACATGGCAACTGGCAGGAGCCACCTATCACTTTTTGCACCAGGGCCCAAGAACATGTCATATATATGGTGGCAGCAAGAACATCCCAACGGGGAACATGGAGGTTCAGCTGGCAGGGTCGTAGTTATAGAGGGTGCATTGGTAGCCAGGACTGCCATTAGCCATCTATTAACCGTTTCAGGGCCCCATGCAGCTAAATCAAATGGGGCCCCCACCCATTACTAGCTCCTATTTTTAATGTATCACTGGGCCCCTTTTTCATTAGCACCCCTGACAGGAGTACTGCTCTATTGGCACCCCGGCACAACTTTTACAGTAGCCTGACCCCAAAACCAGCAAAAAGGAAATTATGGACACTCAGAATAAAATTTGCAAGAGGAAATGAGTATTTGGAATAAGATTTTTTTCAATAGGACATTTACTAACGGTGTCTTTTACAGTGGCCTGACCCCAAAACCAGCAAAAATAACCTTATAGACACTCAGAATAAAATTAGCAAGAAGAAATGAGTATTTGAAATAAAAAAAAATTCAATACGACCTTTAATATTGGTGTCTTTTTAAAGACGAAATTAGGATATGAAATAACATTTCTTCCAAGAAGGACATTTGTTAATGGTGTCTGCTGCAGTAGCTGGACCTCAAAAGCTTTAAAAATGTTGGGCACTCGGAATAAAGACGGGAAAGATGCAGCTGTCTATGTAACTATTGCTGTCTATGATTTCCTTAGCTTGCTGCCCTCCCCACCCCCAAATAATCTAACTAGCTGTTACCGCCAGTGGTGCCAATAGGGCAATATTCCTGTCAGTGGCCCTAATAAAAAAGGGACCCACAAATATGTAAAAAAACAAGAACTATTAATGGGTAGGGGCCCCATTTAATTTGACTGAATGGGGCCCAGAAACGCTTAGTGAATGACTTATGCCAAACTGATTGATGACTGATGAATGACTGATGTTAATAGATGACTGATGGAATGTGTATTTCCCATTGTGAAGAAGAGGTACTATAGTTTACTAGTAGTCGGTGACATCGGTAACTGGGGCAACAAAATCGTCAGAGATCCACTCTTGATTCAATTTGATAAATGTCAAACGATCCACATTCTCAGGGGAAATATGGATACTTTTGTCAGTTATCACCCCACCAGCTGTGCTAAATGTGTGTTCCGAGATAACGCTGGCTGCTGGGCAGGATGAAACTTCTATGGTGTGCCGAGCAAGCTCAGGCCATTCATACAGTTTGGACACCCAGAAGTCGACTGGATTCAGATCAAGTCCAAAATATCAGGGTTGAGCTGCAGATAGTCATGGACCATGGTCTTAAGGCGGTCTCTGTGTCTTCTGGTGGAAGGAAATTGCTCACTTTTGATTTGTAAGGTGGCTCAAGGAGGGTGGCCACCCAGTAACTGCTTTTGATTACCTTGATATGTGGGTTATGTTGCAGGTAATGTAGCATCCAAGCACTCATGTGTGAGATGCTGCCGGAATTTCCCAAGCCTCGCGGTCGAGGGGCACTAAACGGATATTCCTCCTCTTCCCCCTCCTCCTGAAATCTGTGCCAGCCGCTTGCCACGAAATCGGTACCTTCAGTGTCCACCCCTACCTTATCATCCTCCTCCACTTCCTCATCCTGAGCGTTACCACAGCCCTGGCTAGCCTCATGTACTCTACTCTGTGAGCTGAAGTTCTGTCCTGCACCAGGCTGGTGCAGAGATCCTTCAGCTGCCCCCACTCTCTATGGGTCAACACCCCGAGGTCTGCCCCACTGCTCATCAGGCCATGTGAAACTTCATACTGCATAATGGCATTACGCTGCTGCCACAATCGCTGGAGCATGTGGAGGGTGGAATTCCAGCGTGTTGCCACGTCAACAATGAGACAGTTGACGGGGAGGCCCAAATGACGCTGCAACGCTGCCAGTCATGCTGAAGCAGGGTGCGAATGCCGGAAGTGTAAGCTAAGACCTCGAGCCTTCCTCAGCAGCCAGTCAAGACCTGGGAAGCACTTGAGAAATTTCTGCACAACCAGGTTCATGATATGTGCCAGACAAGGGATGTGCGTAAGTCTACTGATCTTCACGGCAGCAAGGAGATGTTTCCCGTTGTCGCACACCAACTTGCCTGGCGTTAGGTTCTTAGCACCCAGCCACTAACCATTCTCAGTGTGCAGAGCGGTCGACAGCTGTGTGTTGACGGTCTCCAAGACACATTAATTTCAGAACGACCTGGTTTCTCTTGGCACATGATGCTACCCTTAGAGGTTGGAGATCAGGACTCTGCATCATCCCAGCAGTGTGGAAGAGTGTCCAGCGAGCCCGAGACCCATCATCACCAGAGGCACTGTCATCCACCCAACTCACCCAGTGAGCAGTTAGTGAGATATAACGCTCTTGACCGTGCTTACTAGTCCATGTGTCTGTAGTGAGATGGACTTTGGTGGACACAGATGCAGCCAATGTGCAGGAGATCTTTTCTGTCATGTGACTGACCAGGGCAGGGACAGCTTTTCTGGCAAAGAAATGCCTGCTCGGCATCTGATATTGGGGGTATGCCAAGGCCATAACGTGGTGGAACCCATCTGTGTCCACCCGGCGGAAATTAACATTTCCCATGGCTTTGGGATAGTTTGGGTGAAAGCATTTCTTTTGCTCCCACACCTGGTACACAGAAGGCCAGACTGGCCTCTGTACAGCACACAGGTCAAAGTGGTGGAAGGGGATGGGTTAGGCTGTGTCTCTGGTGGTGGGAATCCGCCGACAGTGTCTGGAACTGGCGATGGTGCTTGCTCATGCTGCAACGGCACATCGGCAGCAGTGGACCGCTTCATCTTGGAAATGGCGGAGGAGGCAGAGGATGTCACAGTGGTTGGAAGCCCAGGACCTGTGTGGCCTTTTTTCTACAAGTGACTCCCCCACCACCATTCATGCTTTACATGCACGTGCCTGTTCACGTTTGTGGTGGTTAAACTCTTTAGATTTTTTCCTCTATTGACATGTTAATGGCAAATCCAGCATATGATGTCGGTCGGCGAATCTGAGGCTTGATCGAAAAAGGCCCAGGCTTCACAGGTCCTGGACCTCTTCGACAGTGAAAACCTAGTAGCGGTGTTCCCGCTGCCACCACTGTCCATGACTGGGAGATTAATGTCAGCGGAATTGTGCGACTGCCCTCTCTGTTTCTGAGGCCGGACCCGCACTGACACTACCCCATCATACTCCTTCTCCACTGATGAGGCACTTGCCAGCTGCTGCTGAAAAGACCACGTTGTATCCGCAATGTCATCATCATCATTATCATCATCATCACCACAGGTGACTTCTTCCTGACAGTCTACATCCTCAAGCTGCGGGCTATAAGCCACAGACACTGCAAAGCTTAGCTGACTGCTTGGGATTTCTGCCAACGGACCAGCTTCCTTCTCCTCCTCTGAGGGCATCAATGATTAGGCATCACAGCAGACAAAATCATCCTCTTTGGACTCTTGATTTTTTGAAATGCCTTCTGACCCCAACCGCATTGTGTCATCAAAGAGCGCTTCAGAATATGGATTATCTGAAGTGGTCTGTACATTGGGTGACATTTGAGCTGTGTTTGCTTCAGGGTGGACTGATGATGACGATGATGACATTTGTGGACATGACTGAGAGGACAAGGAGGTAAAACCCCTCGATGGCGGTTGTGTTAACCACTGAAGAACAGATTTGCGTCGCACTTCAGTAATCAGACGCACAGGGAGCCGACCAAGTGATGACAGGCCTGATAGTCTTGCAACTAACGATGTGCTCACTTGTGCGTTTTCCGGAGCACTGGAAGGAGTGCCTTGTCTCGTACCTCTAGCTCCATGTCCTACGCCCCTCCTTGCTCGTTTACCACCTCTAGTTTGCTCTATGTTCAAAAATATAAATATTAAAAAGGGCAAGATATGTTCACAGTCTCTTATTGAAGAACTGTACTTCAGAGACAGAAAATCAACAGTGTTCTTAAATCCCTATAATTTCCAACTGGCAAATTGGAGTAGAAATATAATTTTTTCTATAGAATATCTGTTGAATGGGGTCTTATGGAACAACTGTGACAGAAAATCAACAGTGTTCTTAAATACCTATTGTGAGGGTTCGGTGGAGTCGCTGGACTACCGCAAGTGATGATAGTTAAGCCACGCCAGGGAACGGAATCTAAGTAGCCCCCGGTTTTCACCAGAGCCCGCCGCAAAGCGGGATGGACTTGCTGCGGCGTGAGGCTACCAGGTCGTTACCCCTGACGTGACTGCGTGGTACAAAATTGTAATCCAAAGGCGTAGTCGGGGACAGGCAGAAGGTCAGGGCAGGCGGCAGAGGTTCGTGGTCAGAGACGGGCAGACGGTCAGGGCAGGTGGCAAACAGGCAAGGTCAGGAAACAAAAGCAGGCGGACTGGTACACTGGTAATCAATACGGACACTAGAGACACTCTAAGCTCACTAATGCACACCAACGAACTGGCACCGAGTGCTGGGGGCGTAACCCTTATATAGGACCAGTGCCCGGCACTAAGCGTCCGGAGAGGCCTTGCCAGAACGTTGACACCAAAGCCTCATTGTTCCAGTCCAAGTCCGAGACTAAGGTGCGGAACTGCACCGAGTACTGTCCCACAGTGGAGTCGCCTTGACGGAGACGGAGCAGAGCTACGGCAGCAGAGGAGGTGCGACCAGGTTCCTCAAAGACGGTGCGGAACCCCTGGAGAAAGGCTTGCAGATTAGCCGTCAGCGGATCTCCACGGTCCCACAACGGAGTGGCCCAGGCCAGAGCTTCGCCCGATAGGAGGCTAATAATGAAGGCCACTTTGGCCCGCTCAGTAGGAAACTGATGACCCAGCATCTCGATGTGGATGGAGCATTGACTGATGAAGCCTCTACACTTCTTGAGGTCTCCATCATAGCGAGAGGGAAACGGCAGATGCAGAGAGGGTCCCAGAGTAGGGGCAAGAAGAGCCGAGGCTGCAGGAGCAACAGGCGAGACGGCAGCAGCTGCAGGCGGAGGTAGGCGGGCCGCAAGGTTCTGAATCATGGCCACGAGCTGGTCGATACGCTGACGGCCGTCGCAACGTCCCGGAGTCCGGGCAGAGGTACCCTGGCGGAATCCATGGCCAGTTCGTACTGTGAGGGTTCGGTGGATTCGCTGGACCACCGCAAGCGATGATAGTTAAGCCACGCCAGGGAATGGAATCTAAGTAGCCCCCGGTTTTCACCAGAGCCCGCCGCAAAGCGGGATGGACTTGCTGCGGCGTGAGGCTACCAGGTCCTTACCCCTGACGTGACTTGCCTGCGGTGGCGGCTGGGGTACTGTGTGGTACAAAATCGTAATCCAAAGGCGTAGTCGGGGACAGGCAGAAGGTCAGGGCAGGCGGCAGAGGTTCGTGGTCAGAGACGGGCAGACGGTCAGGGCAGGCGGCAAACAGGCAAGGTCAGGAAACGTAAGCAGGCGGACTGGCACACTGGTAATCAATACGGACACTAGAGACACTCTAAGCTCACTAACGCACACCAACGAACTGGCACCGAGTGCTGGGGGCGTAACCCTTATATAGGATCAGTGCCCGGCACTAAGCCAATTACCGGGACACTGGCCCTTTAAATCTAGACCAGCCGTCTCGCGCGCTCGCGCTAGGGGGCGGGCATGCGCACGACGGACAGGAGCGGCGTGCACCGGAGCGTGGCCAGGTAAGACGGGGGTGGTCGCGGGTGACCGCGATGCCCGCGCCAGGCCCTCAGCAGGCAGGGGAACGGCCGCAGGGGCAGCGGCCGCCATGACACCTATACCTTGCAACTGGCAAATAGGATTATAAACAGAATTTTTTCTATGGAATATCTGTGAAATGGGGTCTTATGGAAGAACTCTGACAGCAAATCAACAGTGTTCTTAAATGCCTATACTTTGTAACTGGCAAATCGGAGTAGAAATATAATTTTTTCTATGGAATATCTGTGAAATGGGGTCTTATGGAAAGACTGACAGCAAATCAACAATGTTCTTAAATGCCTATATTTTGTAACTGGCAAATAGGAGTAGAAATATATTTTTTTTCTATGGAATATCTGTGAAATGGGGTCTTATGAAAGAACCCTGACAGCAAATCAACAGTGTTCTTAAATGCCTATACTTTGTAACTGACAAATAGGAGTAGAAATATAATTTTTTCTATGGAATATCCGTGATGTGGGGTCTTATGGAAGAACCCTGACAGCAAATCAACAGTGTTCTTAAATGCCTATACTTTGTAACTGGCAATAGGAGTAGAAATAGAATTTTTTCTATGGAATATCTGTGAAATGGGGTCTTATGGAAGGACCATGACAGAGAAAATCAACAGTGTTCTTAAACTTAATTTTACACAAATCTGATTAATAGTGCAGGCTGAGGTAAGTGATATATTTTGCTGCCCACAGTCATCATCAGTCCTTCAGTTATATATCTGTATAAAAATCCCACTGCCTTATAACATCAGCTTCATTTCAGATACAATTGGATAAGCAGCATATCCCTAAGTATCAGAGTTTCTGACATTACCAAGTTCTTGATGGGAGTTATACTATATAATGGGGCACTTCTGGACTGCTGGAGACTAGGTGGGCATGATGTTAAATGTTTCTTATACAGGAGATGTTCAGCTTTGTCCCACTGGTTCGTCATGGGCTACTGCACCTGCACCCTCCATTTTTTTTTTTTTTTTAATTGTAAATTTTTTATTAGTTTTTACAACCATAAAGCCACGCAAGGCTAATAACAACAATACACAAGATGCAATAACAGTGTAATAACAATAGCAGTGTACCGCCCAACGCATATAAATTCCAATATTATACTATAACCGCTGTTATAAGATACGAGGCTTGAGAGCCGTCTTAGTAAGTGCAACTGACAGCCCTTTAAACAAATAAAACAATTATACACATAGACAACGAACAGGAGCGGGGGAAGACACGAGACAGGACACATGCAAGGGAGCTTCCTGAGTTATACCTGCAATCCAGCCATATCTGTAGTAAAATCTACAAATCTTGTAGAACACAATAAACATCCCATGGTTTCCATATATGGTCAAAAGGGTCAAGCTGGTCATGAGACAAGGCAGTGAGGTATTCCATATGCCTCACTTCCTGTAAGCGGAGACGCACATCATGCCTGGTAGGAATAGAGGTTTGCTTCCAATATTTTGCAATCAAACATTTGGCGGCTGTCACTACATACAGAAAAAGTCTACCTTTCTTACGTCCTAATGGGGCATAGGGAATATTGAGAAGGAAAGTGCTCGCTGTGAGAGGGATCCTAACCTGAATAATGTCCAGCACCATAGACTGGACCTGTCTCCAAAGTGGCTTTATTAATCTGCAATCCCAGAATATATGCTGTAAAGTCTCTCCCAGGTCCCCACATCTCCAGCAACACTCTGGGATTTTAGGTTTAAGCTTATGCAGTAGGGCAGGGGTATAATACCAGCACATTAAGATCTTGTACTGGTTTTCTTTAGTTTGAATAGAAACAGACGATCGGGCAGCCTGCTTCCATATCAGTTGCCAGGTGTCTCTGGAGATGGGGGATCCCAGGTATTCCTCCCATTTAACCATGCATGAGTGGTTCAAAGGCGAGTCCTGCGGAGGGGTGATTAGGAACTTGTATATTGCGGATATCAAACCCTTAGTCGAAGAACCTGCTCTACAAACTTTTTCAAACATAGTGGGGGAAGACACTGTAGTGGATTTCAAAATAGAGAGCATAAAGTGTCTGATCTGAAGGTAGGAATAGGCGGCCGAGAGTGGCAAATCATGTGCGGACCGTAAAACATCAAAAGGTTTCAGAGTCAGTGTTCGATGGTCCACCATATCTGCAAAATGAAACAACCTGCGGTCAAACCAGGGTCTCATAATCTCATCTGGTCGTCCATCCAACAGTAAAGGGTGGAAGATAAATGAGGTCATTGCGAAGGCATCAGAACACAACCCAAATTTTTTGTAGCATCACTTCCATATGTCCCTAGTAAGGGTCATGGAGTGTAGAAGGGTGATGTTCAACTTTTGAGAAGTAGTGGCCCACAATAGGGAGTTGGGATGAATGGGGGCCAACCATAACTTCTCCACCTCCATCCACCTGGAGTAAGCAAATAACGCAGACCATGATGGTATAGCTCGCAGCTGTGCGGCCCAGTAATATTTGGTTATGTCTGGCATCGCCAAACCCCCATCTCCCTTTCCCGCCAACAGAACATTCCGGGAGATCCTATGTCTCTTATTACCCCAGACAAAGTGGATCAAATCTGACTGTAAAGAGCGAAGGAGTTTCATTGGGACAGGAACAGGCAAGGTCTCGAAAAGATACATCAATTTAGGGAGGATGGTCATTTTAATCGCTGCTATGCGGCCAAATAAGGAAAGAGCCAGTTTGTTCCACCTTTCCAGTAGTCTCTTTATCTCCACTACAAGCCTGGGAAAGTTATGCTTAAAAAGAGAGGTATAGACTGGCGTCAAATATACCCCTAAGTATCTCAAACTCTCAGTTTGCCATCGATAATTGAAGTTAGCCTGTAGTAGAGACAGGGGCGCTCCAGAAATGTTCACTGGCATAGCTTCCGTCTTGGATGAGTTAATTTTGTAGCCGGATAGAGCTCCAAATTTGACTAAAAGGGCTTGCAAGTTAGGAAGGGAGACCATAGGGTTAGTTAGCATGAGAAGAACATCATCCGCGTACAGTGAGATCTTAAAATGCGTGTCTTTTAGCTGAACGCCTCTAATATCATCATGCCGTCTAATTGCTGCAGCCAGGGGTTCAATGCAAAGTGCAAAAAGCAACGGAGAAAGGGGGCAGCCCTGCCGGGTTCCATTTTGTATTTTAAGCGGTAGTGAAGTGGCATGTGGGAGTCTAATAGTGGCAGAAGGGTGAGAGTAGAGACCTCGGAGTGCGCTAACAAAAGGACCGCAGATCCCAAATTCTCTCAGCGTGTGAAACATAAAGGTCCAGTTAAGGCGATCGAAAGCCTTTAGTGCCAAGCTTCGGGAGGTTACAGGACAAAAGAAAATCCTGTAATAAGGTTTCCCGTTCTCCGGTCCGAAGGCAAACTATCCGGGATGTTATATAGCTTAGTGTAAAAGGAATGAAAAAGGCCCGCTACAGTATTGGGGTCAGAACATGGGATTCCTGCGCCATTTTTGATAGTGTAGGGGGTGAACTGGGCCGTTTCAAAGACGGTGCGGAACCCCTGGAGAAAGGCTTGCAGATTAGCCGTCAGCGGATCTCCACGGTCCCACAACGGAGTGGCCCAGGCCAGAGCTTCGCCCGATAGGAGGCTAATAATGAAGGCCACTTTGGCCCGCTCAGTAGGAAACTGATGACCCAGCATCTCGATGTGGATGGAGCATTGACTGATGAAGCCTCTACACTTCTTGAGGTCTCCATCATAGCGAGAGGGAAGCGGCAGATGCAGAGAAGGTCCCAGAGTAGGGGCAGGAAGAGCCGAGGCTGCAGGAGCAACAGGCGAGACAGCAGCAGCTGCAGGCGGAGGTAGGCGGGCCGCAAGGTTCTGAATCATGGCCACGAGCTGGTCGATACGCTGACGGCCGTCGCAACGTCCCGGAGTCCGGGCAGAGGGTACCCTGCGGAATCCATGGCCAGTTCGTACTGTGAGGGTTCGGTGGATTCGCTGGACCACCGCAAGCGATGATAGTTAAGGCCACCCCGGGGAACGGAATCAAGTACCCCCGGGTTTTTCACCGGCCCCCCCAAAAAGGGGGATGATTTGCTGCGGCGTGAGGCTCCCACCCTTTTCCCCTGACGTGCTTGCCTGCGGTGGCGGCCGGGGTACCGTGGGTACAAAATCTAATCCAAAGGCAGGGGGGGAACAGCAAAAGGGTCAGGGCACGGCAGATTTCGGGGTCGAGCCCGGCAGAGGGTCAGGGCAGGCGGCAAAACAGGCGGGCGGGAAAGTAAGCAGGCGGCGGGCACACTGGAAAACAATAGGGACACTAGAGACACCTAAAACTCACTAACCACCCAACGAACTGGACCGGAGTCTGGGGGCTAACCCTTTAAAAGGGAAAACCATTGCCCGCACTAACCAATTCCCGGGGCACGGCCCTTTAACAGACCGCCGCTCCGCGCTCGCGCTAGGGGGGGGCATGCGCACGAGGGACAGGAGCGGCGGCCCCGGCTGGCCAGGTAAACGGGGGTGGTCGGGGGGTACCGCATCCCCGCCCAGGCCCTCAGCGGGCAGGAAGGGCCGCGGTGCACGGCCTGGCCATGAAAACCTAACCTTGCAACGGGCAAATAGGATTATAAACAAATTTTTCTATGGAAAAACTGTAAAGGGGGTCTTAGGGAAGAACCTGACAGCAAATCAACAGTTTCTTAAATGCCTAAACTTTGAAAACTGCAAAAGATAAATAAAATTTTTTTTTCTATGGAAATCCATAAATGGGGTCTTAGGAAGAACCCTGACAGCAAATAAACAATTTTTTAAAATGCCTTATTTTGTAACTGGCAAAAGGAGTAGAAATGAATTTTTTTTTCTATGGAATATCTGTGAAATAGGGCTTATGGAAGAACCGACAGCAAATCACATGCTTAAATTCATACTTTGTAACGGCAAATGGGAAAGTAAAAATTTAAAATTTTTTTCTATGGAATATCCTGATGGGGGTCTTAGGAAGAACCCTGCAGCAAATAAACAGTTTTCTTAAAGCCATATTTTTGTAACGGGCAATAGGATAGAAATAGGATTTTTTTTCTAGGGAAAATCTTTAAATGGGGCTTAGGAAGGCCCATGACAGAAAAAATCAACATGTTCAAACTTATTTTTTACCAAATCTGATTAATAGGCAGGCTGGGGAAAGGGATATATTTTGCTCCCACAGTAAACATAAACCCATATAATCTTTAAAAATCCCCGCCTTATAACCAGCTTCATTTCAGAAACTTGGATAACACATACCCTAAGTACAAGTTTCTGACAACCATTCTGATGGGAGAAAACTATATAATGGGGCACTTCTGGATGCGGAGACATGGGCATGATTTAAAGTTTTCTTAACGGAGATTTTCAGCTTTGTCCCCCCGGTTCGTCAAGGGCACTGCACCCACCCCCCATTTTTTTTTTTTTTTTAATTGTAAATTTTTATTATTTTTACAACCTAAACCACGAAAGGGGCTAAAACAACAATACACAAGAGAAAAAACATGTAAAAACAATACGTGCACCGCACAACCATATAAATTCCAAATTATACTATAACCCTGTTAAAGATACGAGGTTTGAGAGCCGTCTTAGTAATTGCAACTGACAGCCTTTAAAAAAAAAACCCAATTTACACATAGAAAACGAACGGGACGGGGAAACACGAACGGGACACAGAAAGGGGAGCCCTGAGTTAAACCTCAATCCAGCCATATTGTATAAAATCTACAAATCTTGTAGAACACAATAAACACCCACGGTTTCCATAGTGGTAAAAGGGGTAATTTGGTCATGAACAAGGCATGAGGTATTCCAACGCCTCCTTCCTGTAAGGGAGACCACATCATGCCGGTAAAATAGATTTGCCCCCCAAAATTTTTTCAATCAAACATTTGCGGCTGTCACACATACAAAAAAAGTCTCCCTTTTCTTAGCCCTAATGGGGCATAGGGAATATTGGAAGGAAAGTGCTCGCTGTGAGAGGGACCAACCTAAATAAGTCCACACCATAGACTGGCCCTGCCCCTCCAAAGGGGCTTTTTTAAAATCGCAATCCCAGAATAAAGCTTAAATCGCTCCCAGTCCCCACATCTCCAGAAACAACGGATTTTTTTTAAGCTTAGCAGTGGGGCAGGGGGTATAATACCAGTACATTAAGACTTGTACTGGTTTTCTTTAGTTTGAAAAAACAGACAACGGGCACCCTTTCTTCCTATCAGTTGCCAGTGCTCTGGAAGGGGGGGATCCCAGGTATTCCCCCCATTTAAACCATGTACGAGGGGTAAAAGGCGAGTCCTCGAGGGGGGGTGTTTAGGAACTTTAAAATTTGGATAAAAAAACCCTTATCAAGAACCTGCTCTACAAACTTTTTTAAAACATAGGGGGGAAAGACACTGTAGGGGATTTAAAAAAAGAGACATAAAGTGTCTGATCTAAAGGGTAGGAATAGGCGCCAAAAGGGGGCAAGTCATGGGGGGACCGAAAAACATCAAAAAGTTTCACAGTCGTGTTCGATGGTCCCCATATCTGCAAAAGAAACAACCTCTCAAAACCAGGGTCTCAAATCTCATCGGGTCGTCCATCCAACAGTAAAGGGGGGAAGAAAAATTTGGGGTCATTGCGAAGGCATCAGAACACAACCCAAATTTTTTTTACATAAACTTCCATATTTCCCTAGAAGGTCAGGGAGTGTAAAGGGGTGAGGTTCAACTTTGAGAAGTAGTGGCTCAAAAAGGGGTTTGGATGATGGGCACAACCAAAACTCTCCCCTCCATTCACCTAGAAGCAAATAACCAGACCATGATGGTATAGCCGAGCTGTGTGGCCCAGAAAATATTTGGGTTATTCTGGCATCGCCAAACCCCCATCTCCCTTCCCCCAACAGAACATTCCGAGAGATCCTATGTTTTTTTTATTACACCAGACAAAGGGGGATCAAATCTGACAAAAAGGGCGAAGGATTTCATTGGGACGGGAACAGGCAAGGTCCGAAAAAATACATCAATTTAGGGAGGATGGTCCCTTTTTAAACGCTGCTATTGGGGGCCAAAAAATGAAAGAGCAGTTTGTTCCACCTTTCCCTCCTCTTTTTATCTCTACTACAACCTGGGGAAAATTATGCTTAAAAAAGAGGGTTGACGGGGTCAAATAACCCCTAATATGCAAACTCTCAGTTTCCATCGATAATTTTAAGTTACCTTTAGAAGACAGGGGCCTCCGAAATGTTTTTCTGGGAAGCTTTCCCCTCTTGATGAGTAATTTTGTACCGTAAGCTCCAAATTTTTACTAAAAGGGGTTGCAAAATTAGGAAAGGGGGACCATAGGGTTTTTTAGCAGAGAAGAACACATCCCACAGTAGACTTAAAAAAAACGGGGCTTTACTAACGCCTCTAAAACATCACCCTCAATTGCTTTCAGCCAGGGGTTCAAAGCCAAGTGCAAAACAACGGGAAAGGGGGCAGCCCTGCCGGGTTTTCCCTTTTGTATTTTAAGCGGATGAAGTGGCATGTGGAGTCAAAGTGGCAGAAGGGAAGTAAGACCTCAGTGCGCAACAAAAGGGGCCGGAGATCCCAAATTCTCTCAGCGTGGAAACATAAAGGTCCCTTTAAGGCATGAAAGCCTTTGTGCCAACTTCGGGGGGTTAAGGACAAAAGAAAATCCTGTAAAAAGGTTTCCCGTTCTCCGGTCCGAAGGGAAACTACCGGATTTATAATTATGAAAAAAGGGAAAAAAAAAAGGCCCGCACAGTATTGGGGTAGAAAATGGGGTTCCCCGCCCATTTTGGAAAGTGTAGGGGGGGAACTTTGGGCCCTTTCCATCCCAACATTTTGCATAAAGAGTGATTTTTGGGCCCTTCTAGTATTATACGTGAAAAAAAAAACAATTTTCTCATAACACATCGGGTTTTCACTTTATCGCAAAATTTAAAACCTGACCAGAGTGTTCCCAGTCGGGTTCGTTGCTAATTTACTCTAGCACTTCAACTGAGAAAGGGAAGCATTCCTCTGAATTCCCCATCCTTTTTCAGCGGGAGCCTAGCGCTATAATTTCCCCCGAAACCGCCTATGAGCCCCCCAAGAATAGCCGCAGATCTAGGCCTGTGTTGAACTCAATGAACTCCTTTATATCTGTCGCAACTCTCCCCAATTTGAGGGTTCTTAACAAAATTCGTTAAATCGCCAGTGGCACTTCCTCAAGGAAAGTTTCCCCGATGTCAGTGTAAACGAAATTGGGGGGGGTGGTCAACCCACGTAATCGAGCCCACCTCAGCCCACTCCAACATTCGAAAGGCTAACACATTTCCAAAGAAGTATCAAAACCCGGAATGCGACTGGTGCAATTCGAGTAGAACATAGACCTTATCCGTGGTGGTATCGCCACAGATCAATAAAAAGGGAAATTTTGTATCAATTGCAAAACCCCTAGAACAACGTGAGCCGGGAAGAAGTGTTTTGGGGGAAATTTTGTAGTTTGCAAGCCTCAAAAAGACAAGATTAAAACTCCTCCATAAAAATTGGAGAGGGGAAAGACGCGACAGTCCAAGGAGAGGCCGTTTAAGGGAAAGGGGAATTTTTCCTGCATTAGGGAGTACCATTAAAATAAAGGGGAATAGGGTGTCCAGTCAGGACACCCCCAAAATCAAAAGCCCCCGGATCAAAACGCCCTAATCTGTACAGGACAGGGCCTAAGATAAGGGTGGCGACCCCACCTTCTTCCATCTTGAGACACCACATTGGACAGGGTCAAATTTTTTTGAAAATTTAAAATTTCCCTCCCCTTTTTTAAAAAAAGGGGCCCTTTACAAAAACAATTCTGCTTTGGGCTCCCTTTTGAATCCGGAGCAGAAGCCTCTTTTTGGCGTTTGAATTTAAAACATTAAGGAACTTATCTTAACCATTGGGGATAGTCAATAAAAAGAACCGTTAAGGCTAGATTTCAAGCAACAGATTTAAAAATAACAAACCAATCTGGATGGGGGGGAAAAATGAAGGCCCAGAGCATCTGTTTAAAAAAAAGGGAAAGGGAAACACAAGACAATACAACACAACGGGTAACAACAAAAATTATCATCTTCCAAACCAGAACTATAAGATTCCGGGAGGCACTAAAACTAAATAAAAATTGAACAGGAAATCCTAAAAAACACTATCACTGTTTACTACCGCCCCGGGGGCAATAGATCACAACCGAAGTAATTGAACAGAGGCAGCAACAACCAGAGCTTTTCCTGACTCGAAAATACAAATGCAAAAGCCTCATATAGCCTATTAGAAGGGGCAATCCCCTTTTAAAAAAATTTTGTAGTAAGGGAAAAATTATAACCTGGGGAGAAAAACAAGCAAGCAACAATTACGTAAAAGAGTCAACAACCTAGGGGGAAATACTCCAAAAGGAGCAATCGACCGAGGGTGAATCACCATACACTCCATATGGCCCATCAAAACAAAACCACAGTAGACTTCATTGCCCTCCCCCGCTACCGAAAATCCCGTGAATCGGTCAACGAAGGGAGACTCAGGAGTCCCCCAGGGCGGCGTCCTCTTTTGATGAAGGGCACGCTGCCTCTGGGGAAGCCAGGGGGGGAACACAAGGTCCCAATTGGGCCCACTCAGGGAAAAAGGGCCCCAAAAGTAAGGAGAAAAAAATCTGGGGAGATCCTTAGTCCCAAAAAAGCTTTTTTAGACGTGGGTTTTTTTTCCCCAAAAAAGGGGCCCCAAAAGGGGAACCCCCCCAATGCTAATTCCGATCTTTCAAAATATCCATAAGGCCCCCAGTTGTCTTTTTTTGCAAGTAACCAAAAAGGGCTGGAAATATCTGTATATGGCCCCTTGGGTTCCCCTTTTGCCACTAACCTTGGGTTTGGCCAAATCCTTTCCTTCCGGGAGTCCCCTGGACACAAATGATGCCAGGCAGAGACAGGGGCCTTTTTGATTTTAAGGCACGATGAGCACGACCAACTTGATTTTGAGAAGGCGGGTCCCCTAGTATCCATTAAACACGGGCCCCCAAAACCCGATAAAGGTCTTCCTCGCCTACAACCTCCGGGAGGCCCCTAACTCTTATGTTGTTACGCCTGCCCCTATTATCCAGGTTCTCCAAGTGTTTATTGGTCTCCCGCAATATTTTAGCCTGTGACGCCATGGCGGCTTGCATATCAGAAACATAACGGCGGGTATCATCATGTGCTGATTCCAGAGTGTCCACCCTACCAGCTAATTGGCGAATATCACTCCTGACTGCAGCAATCTCGACTCTACAAGCTCTGACTTCAGCGATTAGTTGTTTAAAGTCCTCTTTAGTAGGAAGAGATGTGAGGTATGCTTTCCAGTCAGGGGTACTAGACAGGGGAGGTTCCGCAGCGCCACCAGTATCGTCCATAGAATCAGGGGACGAGGCCCAACGGTCTAAGGGAGCAGTATCATCATTAGAGTGAGCGTCCCCAGTGTCGAGCAGGGCTGCCCAGGTAGCAGCATGGGGTGACAGAGTGGAGGTGCTCTTACGCCCCTTCGGTATTGGTTGCATTTTAGAGGACATACCACTTGGTAACAAATTGACTATGGCAGGAAAGAGCTCCTGGACAGGTGCAGAGGAAGACCTGGCAATTAGAGAGCTGCTGCAAGTTATGCAGGCTTGTGAAGCAGGGACCTCAGACTGTGACCCTTCAAAGTGCCCCAGAGCATTCAATTGGAGTCCTTGTTGCCCAGGTAACAAGCCACCTCTGTTTGTAGGTGGAGAAGGGAGCACTCTGCGCTTTAGGGGGCTGAGAGAATGTGGAGTCCCTAGTGCCTTCAGACCTCGTGCCCCTCTCAGGTCTCTGCTGATGTCACAGCTCTGCAGTCGATCTGGGGAAGGAGAGAGTTGGGAAGAGAGGGAGAGAGATCCCTTTGCTGTGTCCCCTCTCAGGCTTGTAGGAGACGGCCCAGGAGCAGGGGAGATCTTATAGCAGGGCACTGTACCATGGTTTGTGCGCCGCTGCGCTTCCAGAGTCCCAGTGTGCTGGCCTCCTGTAGCGCTGGATCGGCAATGCAGGAGAAGCTGCGGCTCCACAGTGCCCCGGGAGCGCTCCGCCGCAGTGAGGGAGTCCGCCGCCTGGCCGTCCGGCTGAAGATGGCAGCGCTTACGGGATCCCACTGGTGATGAGGGACACCCCAGCAGCGGCAGCTGCGATCCGGTAAGCGCTTGCTGAGTCTGCGGCCCGCCGGTCTCCTGCAGTGAGCGGTCGGAGTCTCCAGGGAGAGGAGTGCTCTGTTGCTGCGGCCCGAGCAATATCGCCGGAGGCTGTGCGGACCCCGCTGCAGGCCGTGGGGAGCAGAGAGATGGTGGCACCCGGCACAGTTATCTCCTCAACAGTCCATCCAACCTTTCTGGCCCCCTAAAGGCCTTGGGGCTTCTTTTTTCTGTTTCCCCCTCGCAGGATGGATCGGGATTGCCCCCAGGCTATTCAGTTTAGCTCAGGAGAGCTGGAGTCATGCGTCCATCTTCTTCGGCGGTGAGCCACGCCCCCCCCTGCTGCACCCTCCATTTTTTAATGTGGTCTGGGGACTTTCTCCACAGGGGCGGGGCCACAGGTGGGTCCCCCGCTGAACTGTTTCTGGGCCCATTGGGGGAGTTTATCCCACCCTATGGCTACTGTAAATGACACTGCATGCCTCATATACTCTGCCTCTTTGTTTTTGTCTTTCTTTCTCTGCTTTTTTGCCCCTTCTGAGGATGTCTATGAAGTTAAAAAACAATCTCCAGGTCTACCATGCTGTGGGCACCAATGGGCTAGTTTCACCCTTTTTCCACCTGTGGTCCAAGTCGAGTCTTGCTCCTGGGAACCCCAGCTGCACCCATCCTCCATTTTTCTGTTGGTCTTACCTCTTGTTCTGTTGTTTTTGGTTTTTGTAAAGTCACAACTGGTAGATAGAGCTAGTATGGTTTGGCTCGTGGGCATTACAAGCTGCCAGATGAGCATTTATTGCTGCTCAAAGGGTGAAAGGGTGACATTTTAAAAGTAATTTAATACAACTGTGGCCGACTCTCACCCACAAGAAAAAAACTACATTTGTGAGTGTCTCAGTTCATAAGCTTTATATATAACTCATAACTTTGTGTTTCTCCGCTTCTCACTGTTTTGTTATGATGTTCGGGATCTGTTTTATGGGGTTCTCCACTTGAAGACAAAAAATATTGTAGTGAGCTGGAGAGGGGCTAAAATAAAAAAAAAATTAAAGACTCACCTTTCCAACCAACTCCGTTCAAGTCTGAGCCTCCAGGTCCTGTTTTATCCCGGTCAATGATGTCTCATTCACTGCTCACATCAGCCTGCAGGCTTCCTGTTCGAACATTATGGGACTTCTGAGGCCTGTGATTGGCTGCAGAGTCACATGGCGGTGACTGTGACATCGTTGGCAGGAAGCCCCATAGTAGAGTTTAGTGCTGGAATGAAGCCAGTTGGAAAGAAGAGACTTTTATTATTTTCTATTTTACTGCTTCTCCAACCCTCGGTAATGTTTTATGGATATTTTTTTTTTAATCAATAACTACATTTATTGTTAGGTTTCCCTGCTGTTCTCGCAATGGGCCTGCTGAGGGCACAATAAGAAATTTATATAATCACCAATGCTTAAAAATGACTATAGGCATCCTCTCACCCGTAATCTGTTGGGAATTTCAACCAAATGTATGTCTGCTTGGGGGGTGGCTACGAAATGCTACAACCAAATAATGGCTACTGGGTCTTGTCATATGGACATTATGTATGATATTATCTGTATTAGGTGTAATAGACTGTCTTTGTCACCAAAAGCATACCGTAGTGCGATCACTATTCATCTTATATAGTGTTGATAAAAAATGATTGGTGTGCTCTGGAAATAATGAAAGTCTTGCACACGGACAGTTTTCATACATGTCCCACTAAGTCTCTAAGGTGACTCAACAGATATGTAGCTACAAGCATAGTCCTTTCACTTTACTGTGTACTTAGCTTTGCTGGTCTTGAGCTATGAACACTCAACATTGCTCAAATGAGATCTTTTAAATTCAAACTAAGATATTTATCCGATTTTTTTTTGTAAATCAAAAACTTACATAGGCATTCCCTTTAATTTAAAGTGATACAATACAAACATAGCAAAGTGAAATGTTTTGAAAAAAAGATTACAAACAATATAGTATGGTAAAGTCCGTTCATCATGTATAAGTTGTTACTGTTGTTGTTGTTGTTGTTTGTGTTGCTTATTTTGTAAGAGGCTCAGAGGATTAAATGTGACAACAATTCAATGTAATGATGTAAACAAGAAGAAGTTATGACCCAAGAGAGATTCAATGTTGCAATTTGTATTGAAACAATATGGAAAGCATCATGTGTCTGTCTTGCTTGCGAGCTCGGGTGGTTGGAGTATCTTCATTGGAGCACAACATTGTAAAAATGCATCAAGTTAAATGAGACATTTGCTGTTGTCACCATTATATGCCACATACAAGGTACGTCATTGCTGTATTTTTTATTATTTCATGTTTTCCTTTTATTTAGAACTGCAAAGTCAAAAGTTTCCATACATTTCCTTAGTATTTGGTCACATTGCCCTTAAACTGTATAACTTGGGTGAAACATTTTGGATATCCTTCCAGAAGCTTCTCTACAATAGTTGGTCTGGATATTTGGGCCCCTTCCTTTCCTGGCAGAACTAAGTTTTTAAACTGTAGCATGTTTCTTATGACAGAGCTTCTGTGTATTTATTGGGTTATATGATATAGGAGAGATGCTGAGCTCTGTGATTTACTAGGGTAATAGGATAGAGGAGTGGAGCTGAGCTATGTGTTATATATGGGTTATATGATAGAGGAGAGAAGCTGTGCTCATTTGATTTATAGGGTATTTTGATAGAGGAGAGGGGCTGAGAATATCTGTGATATATAGGGCTTATATAATAGAGGGAGTGGAGCTGAGCTCTGATGAATATATTGGGTTATAGGATAGAGGAGAGAAGCTGAGATCTGTCGATATATAGAGTTATATGATTGAGGAAGTGTAGCTGAGCTCTGATGATATATAGGGTAATATGATAGAGGACAGGATCTGTGCTACTGTGATATTTAGGGGTATATGATAGAGGGAGAAGAAGCTGAGTTCTGTGATATATAGAGATAATATGGATAAAGAAGAAGGTGAACTCTGTGGATATATAGGGTTTTTTGATAGAGGAGAGGAGCTGAGCTTATGAATCTATAGGGTTATTGTTGAGGAGAGAAGCTGAGCTCTGTGTTATAAAGGGTTATATGATAGAGGAAGAGGATCTGATCACTGTTGATCTATAGGGTTATATGATAAAGGAGAGGAAGCGTGAGGCTATAGTGATCTATAGGGTTAGATGATAGAGAGGAAGCTGAGCTCTGTTGATATTTATTAGGGTTATTTGATAGAGGATAGACAGATGAGCTCTGTGATATTTATGGTTTTAGGATAGAGGGAGAAGCTGAGCTCTGTGATATATCAGGGTTATATGACTAGAAGAGGAGGGGCTGAGCTCTGTGATATATAGGGTTAATGATAGAGAAGAGAATGTGAGTATGTGCATATATAGGATTTTTGATTGAGGAAGGAGCTGAGCTCCTTGAGGGATAATATAGGGTTGTATGATAGAGCGAGTGAAGCTGAGCTCTGTGTAGATAGTTTTATATGATAGAGGGAGGAGGCTTTGCTCCTGTGATATATAGGGGTTATATGATAGAGGAGAGAAAGTGAGCTCTGTGATGATATATAGGGTATATCATGATGAAGAGAGAAGCTGAGATCTGTGATAATAGGATATAATGATAAAGTAAGAAGCTGAGCTCTGTGATATATAGGGTTTTATGATAGAGGAGAGAAGCTGAGCTCTGTGATATATAGGGGTTATAGGATAGAGGAGAGGTAGCTCTGAGTATATAGGGTTATAGGATAGAGGAGAGAAGCTGTGCTTGTGAAATATTGTGATATATGATAGACGTGGAGTGAGCTTGTGATATATAGGGTTTTATGATAGAGGAGAGGGCTGAGCTCTGGGATATATAACGGTTATATGATAGTCGGAGAGATGATGAGCTCATGTGGATATATAGGGGTATATGATAGTGGAGAGGAGCTAGCTATGTAATATATTAGGGTTATATGATAGAGGAGAGCGGCTGAGCTCTGTGATATTATAGGGTATATGATTGAGGAGTGAGGCTGACTCGGTGTTATATAGGAGTCTATATGATAGAGGGGAGAAGAAGCTGAGCTCTGTGATATTTTGGGTATATGATGGAGAGAAAGCTGAGCTATGTTAGATATATAGGTTGTGATATGAATTAGAGGAGTGAATGATGTGCTCTGTGTGATATAGGATGATTTAATTAGAAGAGAATTGAAGCTCTGTGATATATTTGGTTATTATGATAGAGGAGAGATGCTGAGTTCTGTGAGTATATACGGGGTATATGATTGTGGGAGAGAAGATGAGCTCTTGTGATTTATATTGGGTTATATGTTAGAGGGAGAGAAGCTGAGCTCTGTGGTAGATAGGGTTATATGATAGAGGAGAGAAGCTGAGCTCTAGTGATTTATAGCATTATATGATAGAGGTGAGAGAAATGCCTGTCCTACTGTGATATATAGGGTTATATGATAGAGAAGAGGAAAGCTGAGCTCGGTGAATATACTAGGATTATTTATGATAGAGGAGAGGGTAGTGAGCTCTGTGTTATGTAGGGTTATATGACTAGAGAGAAGAGCGGCTGAGTTCTGTGATATACATAGGCGTTATATGATAGAGAGAGAGAAGCTGAGCTATGTAATATATAGGGTTATATGATTGAGGAGAGGAGTGAGCTTCTGTTGATATATAGGGTAATTGATAGAGGAGTGGAGCTCAGCTCTGTGATATATAGGGTTATATGATAGAGGAGAGACAGCTGAGCTCTGTGATATATTGGGTTATATGTTAGAGGGACAGAAGCTGAGCCTCTGGGATATATTGGGTTATATGACAGAGGCGAAGGAGAGGAGTTGAGCTTGTGTATATATTGGGTTATATGAGTACGAGGGTGAGAAGCTGAGGCTCGGTGTTATATTGCGGTTATATGATAGAGGGAGAGAAGCCTGTGCTCTGTGTTATATAGCTTTTGATGATAGAGGGAGTGAAGTGACTCTGTGATAATATAGGGTTATATGATAGGAAGAGATGCTGTGCTCGGTGATATATAGGATTATATCGATGAGGGTGAGGAGCTGAGATACTGTGATATGTAGGGTTATATGATAGAGGAGAGCGGCTGAGCTATGTGAATATATAGGGTTATATGATAGAGGAGAGAAGGCTGAGTCTGTAATATATAGGGTTATATGATTGAGCGGAGGAGCTCAAGCTCTGTGATATTTTGGGTTATATATGTTAGAGGAGAGAAGCTGAGCTCTGTGATTTTTATAGGGTAATATGATAGGAGGAGAGGAGTGAGCTCTGTGATATATAGGGGTTATATGATAGAGGGAGAGAAGCTGAGCTCTGTGATATTTTTGGGTTTATGATAGAGAAAGAAGAAGCTGAGATCTGTGATATATAGTTTATATGCATAGAGGACAGGATTGAGCTCTTTGATATTATAGGGTTATATGATTGAGGGACGAGATGCTGAGTTCTGTGATATATTGGATCGATATGATAAAGAAGAAGAGTGAGCTTCTGTGTTATATAAGGGTTTATATGATAGAGGAGGAGGGAGCTGAGCTCTAATGTTTGTTCTATAGGGTATATATGATAGTGGAGAGCAAGCTGAAGCTCTGTGATTTATAGGGTTATATGATAAAGTGAGAGAGCTGAGTCTGTGATATATAGGGTTATATGTTAGATAGAGAGAAGCTGGCTCTGTGATATATGTAGGGTTATATGGGATAGAGACCGAGAGAAGCTGAGCTCTGTGATATAATAGGGTTTAGGATAAGACGGAGAGAAGATGAGCTCTGTTGATATATTGGGTATTTGATAGAGGAGAGTGCTGAGCTATGATTTATAGGATTATATGATAGAGGAGAGAAAGCTGAAGACTACTGTGATATATAGGATTATATGATAGAGGAAAGGCAAAGAGCTCTGAGTATACCAAGTCTGTGATTATATTATGGGTTGTATGATTGAGGGAGAGAAGCTGACGCTCTAGTGATTAATATAAGAGTTATATGATAGAGGAGAGGAGCTGTGATCTGTGTTATATTAGGGTTATATGATGAGGAGAGAAAGCTGCGCTCTGTGATATATAGGGTTATATGATAGAATGAGTGAAGCTGAGTTCTGTCGCATATTATAGGATTATATGATAAAGTAAAGATGAGCTGAGCTATGTGTTATTATAGGGTTTTTTGATAGTGGACGAAGAAGCTTGAGCTCTGTGTTATATTAGGGTTATAGGGATAGAGGAGAGGAGGCTCTGTGATATATAGGGGTTATGATTGAGGAGAGAAGCTGAGCTACTGAATTATATCAGGTTATATGATAGAGGAGTGGCGGATGAGCTCTGGGGATTTATAGGGTTATATGATAGAGGAGAGAAGCTTGAGCTCTCGTGAATATTATAGGGTTATATGACTAGAGGAGAGGAGCTGAGCTCATGTAATTTATAAGGGTTATATGATAGAGGAGAGCTGGCTCTGAGATCTGTGATTTTTGGGTTATATGATAGAGGAGAGAAGGCTGAGATCTGTGATATATAGGCGATATTTGATAGTGGTGAGATGAAGCTGAGCTATGTGATACTTTACGGTTATATGATGGAGAGAAGCTGAGCTCTGTGATATATAGGGTTAATATATAGAGGAAGAGAAGCTGAGCTATGTGGTTTATATAGGTATATATAATAGAGATGAAGAAACTGAGCTTGTAGGATATATATGGTTATATGATAGAGGAGAGAAAGCTGTGTTCTGTGATATATAGGGTTATATGATAGAGCGGAGAGTAAGCTGAGATATGTGATAATTATATGGATTTATATGTTAGAGGAGAGAAGACTCGACGTTCTGTGATATATCAGGGTTATATAATAGAGGAGAGAAAGCTGAGCTCTGTGATATTATGGATTCATTTGATAGAGGGAGTGATAGATGAGCTCTAGTGATATATAGGGTTATATGAATTGAGGAGAGTAGTGTGTCTGTGATATATAGGGATTTATGATTGAGGACAGAAGCTGAGTATGTGATATATAGGGTTTATATGACAGAGGAGAGGTGTTGAGCTCTGCGATATTTAGAGGTTTTATGATCAGAGGGAGAGAAGCTGAGATCTGTGTTATATAGGGTTATTTGAATAGAGGGGAAGCTGTGCTCTGTGTTATATAGAATTATATGATAGAGGAGAGGAGCGTGAACTTGTGAATAATATGGGTTTATATGGGGATATGAGGGAGAGAGTCGGGAGCTCTGTGTGATTATAGGGTTATATGATAGAGGAGAAGGGAGCTGAGCTCTGTGATATATAGGGTTATATGATAGAGGAGAGAAGCTGAGCTCTGTGATATTGGGGTTATATGATTAGAGGGAGGAGCTGAGCTCTGTGATATATAGGGTTATATGATGGGGAGGAGAGAAAGCTGAGCTTTTGTGATATATAGGGTTTTTAAATGATAGAGGTAGAGGAGCTGAGCTCTGTGATATATAGGGTTTTTTATGATAGAGGAGGGGAAAGCTGAGCTTGTGATATATAGGGTTATATGATAGAGGAGAGAAAAAGTGAGCTCTGTGTAATATAGGGTTATATTAGAGGAAGGGGGAGCTGAGCTCTGTGATATATGGGGTTTATATTATAGTGTAGAGGGAGCTCAGCTCTCCTTTATCACATCCTGCTTTCATATTGGGTAGCATAAATCACCTAAACGGGAACCTGTCACATTGAACATGCTCTCTGACCTCCCGGAGCTAGCTTTGTATCAGGAGATGCAGGGAAGCTCAATACATAGTTTTTTTGAGAAAAGATTCAGTAAAACTTATTTATTTTAATTTTATATTTATTTAAAATCCTGCTGCTTATTCTGGGCTAAGGAGTCCAGTGGGCGGGGATGCCAGTGATTGACAGCTTTCTCTGTATGGGACTCTGATACAAGGGAGAGCTGTCATCACTGCTTAATACCCCCCACTGGACTCCTTAACCCAGATATAAATTGAATAAATTACAAAATGAATAAAAATTACAAGTTCGAACTGAATCTTTTCTCAGAAAACTATATATTTGGTCTT
The DNA here is from genome assembly GCA_025379985.1 of Phyllomedusa bahiana. NCBI lineage: Eukaryota > Metazoa > Chordata > Amphibia > Anura > Hylidae > Phyllomedusa > Phyllomedusa bahiana. The sequence goes on from JAODAL010004876.1 coordinate 137,430, forward strand.
CCCAGTATCTCCTGGTTCTATTTGGCTGCGGCAGGTCAGACGTTTCACAATGTGACATTGACATTATGTGAAATGAAAAATGTCACATAAAACTTGAAAATCCCCTTTAAGAAAGTGCTTGCATTTAGGAAAAAGGTAAATAATAGAGCAAAGTTAGTGGAAGAAGCAGCAAGGCAACTGAGGCGTGTGATAAAAGGAGGCAAAGGGTTTAAACTAGGAAATTCCCTGTTATAGCTGCATCTGTGAATGAGCACGGAGTCCCTCGTGAATCTAGTCTGATCCCCCCCCCCCCCCGCTCTCTTGACCCGGGTCCCCCACTGCTTTTAAGCTGCTAATAAATTTTGAACTGGGTAATCCTCAGCCTGAGGCAGATTGACTTTTATCTACAGTAATGTATGGGCATAGTGTTTTTTGAAAGTAGACATGAAACAGCCCAGTCACATTATTATGACCACTTTGAATATCGGCAGCATATAGCTTATGAAGGAAATCACGTGTGGAGCGCTGGCTTGGTGGGTATATACGGTATGATAGGCTATCTGCGCACATATCCCTCATTCCTGTCATGCATAAAAGGGGAGATCAGATTTGCGAAATGATTGATTATTGGCTTCGGGTGCAGGGTGGCAGTATTTCTGAACTGATGGCGGCTGCAGTGGTGAAAGTGTATCATGAGTGGACAAATGGCGCCACTGTGAATAAGCAACGTGGAAACCGCGAACACCACGCACCATTGATTGGGCCCCGGAGCAGACGGATGTCACTGCACCTCTGCTAACCCTACTGTGTATGGGGGCCCCAGAGCAGACGGATGTCACTGCACCCCTGCTTACCCTACTGTGTATGGGGCCCTGGAGCAGACGGATGTCACTGCACCTCTGCTAACCCTACTGTGTCTGGAGCCCCGGAGCAGACAAATGTAACTGCACCTCTGCTAACCCTACTGTGTATGAGGCCCCGGAGCAGATGGATGTCACTACACCTCTGCTAACCCTACTGTGTATGGGGCCCCGGAGCAGACGGATGTCACTGCACCTCTGCTAACCCTACTGTGTATGGGGCTCCGGAGCAGACGGATGTCACTGCACCTCTGCTAACCCTACTGTGTATGGGGCCCCGGAGCAGACGAATGTCACTGCACCTCTGCTAACCCTACTGGGTATGCGACCCAGAGCAGACGGATGTCACTGCACCTCTGCTAACCCTACGGTGTATGGGGCCCTGGAGCAGACGGATGTCACTGCACCTCTGCTAACCCTATTGTGTATGGGGCCCATAGCAGACGGATGTCACTGCACCTCTGCTAACCCTACTGTGTATGAGGTCCCGGAGCAGACGGATGTAAATGAACCTCAGCTAACCCTACTGAATAGGGGGCCCTGGAGAAGACGGATGTCACTGCACCTCGGCTAACCCTACTGTGTATGGAGCCCCGGAGCAGACAAATGTAACTGCACCTCTGCTAACTCTACTGTGTATGGGGCCCCTGGAGCAGACGGATGTCACTGCACCTCTGCTAACCCTACTGTGTATGTGGCTGGAGCAGACGGATGTCACTGCACCTCTGCTAACCCTACTGTGTATGGGACTCCAGAGTAGACGGATGGCACTGCACCTCTGCTAACCCTACTGTGTATAGGGCCCTGGAGCAGACGGGTGTCACTGCACCTCTGCTAACCCCACTGTGTATGGGGCCCTGGAGCAGACGGATGTCACTGCACCTCTGCTAACCCTACTGTGTATGGGGCCTCGGAGCAGACGGATATCACTGCACCTCTGCTAACACTACTGTGTAAGGGCCCCGGACCAGACGAATGTAACTGCACCTCTGCTAACCCTACTGTGTATGGGGCCCAGAGCAGAGGGATGTCACTGCACCTCTGCTAACCTTACTGTGTATGGGGCCTGGAGCAGATGGATGTCACTGCACCTCTGCTAACCCTACTGTGTATGGGGCCCCGGAGCAGACGGATGTCACTGCACCTCTGCTAACCCTACTGTGTATGGAGCCCCAGAGAGAGACAGATGTCACTGCACCTCTGCTAACCCTACTGTGTATGAAGCCCCAGAGCACACGGATGTCACTGCACCTCTGCTAACCCTACTGTGTGTGGGGCCCCGGAGCAGACGGATGTCACTGCACCTCTGCTAACCCTAATGGGTATGGGGCCCCGGAGCAGATGGATGTCACTGCACCTCTGCTAACCCTACTGGTTATGGATCCTGGAGCAGACAGATGTCACTGCACCTCTGCTAACTCTACTGTGTATGGGGCCCGGAGCAGACTGATGTCACTGCACCTTTGCTAACCCTAATGCGTATGGAGACCCAGAGCACATGGATGTCACTGCAACTCTGTTAACCCTACTGTGTATGGGGCCCCGGAGCAGACTGATGTCACTGCACCTCTGCTAACCCTACTGTGTATGGGGCCCTGGAGCAGACGGATGTCACTGCACCTTTGCTAACCCTAATGCGTATGGAGACCCAGAGCACATGGATGTCACTGCACCTCTGCTAACCCTACTATGTATGGGGCCCCCGGAGCAGATGGATGTCACTGCACCTCTGCTAACCTACTGTGTATGGGGCCCGGAGCAGACTGATGTCACTGCACCTCTGCTAACCCTACTATGTATGGGGCCCCGGAGCAGATGGATGTCCACTGCACCTCTACTAACCCTACTGTATATGGGGCCCTGGAGCAGACGGATGTCACTGCACCTCTGTAACCCTACTGCGTTATGGGGCCCAGAGCAGACGGATGTCACTGCACTCTGCTAACTCCTACTGTGTGTGGGGCCCCGGAGCAGACGGATGTCACTGCACCTCTGCTAACCCTACTGTGTATGGGGCCCGGGCAGACGGATGTCCACCGCACCTCTGTTAAACCTACTGTATATGGGCCCCTTTGGAGCAGAGGGGATGTCACTGCACCTTGCTAACCCTACTGTTGTATGGGGCCCTGGAGCAGATGATGTCACTGCACTTCTACAAACTCTACTGTGTATGGGGCCCAGAGCAGACGGATGTCACTGCACCTCTGCTAACCCTACTGTGTATGGGGCCCTGGAGCAGACGGATGTCACTGCACCTCTGCTAACCCTACTGTGTATGGGGCCCAGAGCAGACTGATGTCACTGCACCTCTGCTCACTATACTAGGTATGGGGCCCTGGAGCAGACGAATATCACTGCACCTTGCAAACCCCTTTACTGGTATAGGCACTGGAGCTGACGGGTATCACTACCCCTCTGAAAACCCTACTGTTATGGAGCCAAGTTGCATCTGCAGTAAAGCCCTCAATGTTAAACATCAGAATCAGAATTGGACCTCCGCTGATTGGCAAGGGTTGTCTTCCCCGAGGGAGTCTTTGCTTTCTGTTTTTGTAAAATGACATGGTCGTTAGCATGTCAGGCGAGAAACCTCAGAGAACAAACAACCTGCAACCCTTGCTGGAAGAACACGAGCTGGATGCTGGCAGCATTATGGTCTGGGGAATGTTTCTGTGGCATTCACTGGGCCACTCATCCATGTGGAAGACCCTCACACCCGATTTGTGTTTGAATTAATCTTTGCAGGTCACGTATACCCGTACACACACCCATGTGTGACATTGGTTGGAAGAGCATGACCAAGACTTTCAAGTCATATCCTGCTCCTTACTTCCCCAGATTTGAACCCAACTGAGCCTGTGTGGGAGACCCTGGATGGTGGTGTTGGCTCTATGGACCCTGGATGGTGGTGTTGGCTCTATGGACCCTCCAGCAGTTGTGGGATGCAATTGGCCTGTGACAACCTACCAGGATCTTATGGAGTCATTCCCAGCCCATCTAATTGCTGTCCGTGCTGCAAACTGCGAATACTCTAGATATTAGCTGGTCATAATAATGTGACTTGACTACATACTAGTGCTCTTGTTTTAGAATAGTCGAAATCAAGGTTGTGTGAATGATTTTGATCCAGACCCGGCTGTTATCACACGATTCACGCAAGCTCCGCATCAGGAGATTCTGAGCAGAAATGCAAAGTCAAGCACAGGCAGAAGCCATAGCAGGAGAGTCCGCGGCACAGCGCTGGTTAAGCCGGCCATGTTCTGCCTTACCAGTGGTTGCCTCAGGGATCTCTGTATGACCCTGTTCTTTTGCTGCTTCACCATTAGTTAGATCCTCCTCTAGCACAGGGGGTCCGTCTGTAACAGGATGATAAAACAATATGGGTTAGGAAACATGTACAGCTGGCCGGTGAGGATGCCCCTGGAACACTTGTCTACGTCTCACTGTCTACATTCAATGGCTGCAGAGAAGAAGGACGAGGAAGAAGACGCCCTGTGACGCCCAGAGTCTTCTTAGGCCCGGTTCGCGTCTGCTTTGGCTTTCCATTTAAAATGGTTGGAACAATATCACTATCCCGAAAAGGGGGAATTTGAAGGCAATGGATAGGATATACCAAACAAAGGGCTAACAGGTGCAGGTCCCACCTCTGAGGACCGCACCTATCTTGGGAACAGGGCCCCCAGAAGCGTTGGCACAGAATGGAGAGCAGGTCACCCTTATGCACGACTCTCCATTCTCTTCTATGGGAATTCCAAGTACAGCCAAACACAGCGCTCCCTGTTACTGGGAACTCCCATAAAACAGAATGGAAAAACACAGGCTCCCCTGTACTGGGAACTCCCATAGAACAGAATGGAGAGAACAACCCGCTCCCCCTTACAGGCAACTCACTTAGAACAGAATGGAGAAACACAGCGCTCCCCGTACTGGGAACTCCCATAGAACAGAAAGGAGAACACACCGCTCCCCCGTACTGGCAACTCCCATAGAACAGAATGGAGAACACAGCGCTCCCCCTGTACTGGCAACTCCCATAAAAACAGAATTGGAGAACACAGCGCTCCCCCCGTACTGGGAACCCCATAGAACAGAATGGAGAGAAAAACACCGGGTTCCCCGTACTGGCAACTCAAATAGAACAGAATGGAGAACACAGTGCTCCCCCGTACTGGCAACTCCCATAGAACAGAATGGAGAACACAGCGCTCCCCCGTACTGGCAACTCCCATAGAAACAAAGGAAAACAGTGCTCCCTTGTACTGGGAACTCCCATAGAAAAGAATGGAGAATACAGTGCTTCCCGTACTGGGAACTCCCAAAGAACAGAATGGAGAACACAGCGCTCCCCCGTACTGGAACTCCCATAGAACAGAATTTTGGAGAAACACAGCGCTCCCCCGTACTGGCAACTCCATAGAACAGAATGGAGAACACAGTGCTTCCCTATTTCTGGGAACTCCCATAGAACAGAATGGAGGGAACACACGCCCCCGTACTGGCAACTCCTAGAAACAGAATGGAGAACACAGCGCTCCCCCTAATGGCAAACTCCCATAGAACAATGGAGAGAACACAGCGCTCTCCTGTATGGGAACTCCATAGAAAAAGAATGGAGAACACAGGCGCTCCCCCGTACTTTGGAACTCCCATAGAACAGAACCGAGAAAACAGCGTCCCGTATGGGGAAATCCCATAAACAGAAAGGAGAAAAACAGCGTTCCTGTACTGGGAAAAATCCCCTAGAAAAGAAAGGAGAAAAAAAGCTCTCTGTACTGGGAACACCCATAGAACGAAAAGAGGGAGAGAAAAAGCATGACCATCTTCTTTCTGAGAACATTTTCGGGGGCCCTGTTCCCTGGACCCCCGATGACACACAGTGGTGTGAAAAATATTTGCCCCCTTTGGTTTTTAATTTTTGGTGTTTGGGTCCCATTTTCAATGTTTCGGGTCCCAAAACAATTTAAATATAGAAAAATAAAAAGTAACAAAAAATTTAGTTTTTAAAAGAAGGGTTTTTTATTATAAAGGGAAAAAGAAAAATTCAACCCCCAGGGCCCTTTGTGGGGGGAAAAAGTAAATTGGGCCCCAAAGCTATTAAGTGTTGGGCCGCAAATGGCAGCAACACGCAACAAACGTTTCCGGGGGCGTAGTCGGTCTTAAAAGGCTCTGGGGGGAATTTTAGGCGCTCATCTTTCAGAATTGTTGTAATTCACCCCTTTGGAGATTTTCCGATTTTAAGGCCACGCGTCTCAATGGGTTTTAGGTCGGATGTGACCCAAAGTCTTATTTTGTTTCTCTTCGCTTCGGGGGGCCCGTGCTTGTTTGGATCATTTCCTGCGCAAAACCCCAAGTGACTTCAGCTGGAGGTCACGACGGCCCTCACATTCTCCTAGGATTTGTTGGCAGACAGCGAATTAATGGGTTCCATTTATCACAACAAGTCTTCCGTCGTGGGAAAATCAAAACGCCCCCGACACCACCCCTACCACCACAATTTTTTTTCTTGAGTGATGCTCCTTTCTGGAAAGCTGTGCTGCTTCTCCTCATATGTAATGGGAATTTTCACCTTCAAAAAGTTCACCCTTTGTTGTAGTTCACAGAAAACTTCTTGCAAAAGCTGGGGTCTTCAAGGAAAAATTTCCCCTCAAAACTTTTTGACCTCTTGCTTTTTTGCTAGAGGGGGGCTTTGGGCTTTTTGGGATTTTGCGTCTCTTTTTTAGATGGGGTCTGAAAACCGACCTTTTTCCTGAGGCAAGTGAGGCCCGCAGTTCTTTGGATGTTGTTTTTGAGGTTTTTGTGACCTTTGGATGAGTGCGCTGCGCTCTTGGGTTTTTTTGGAAGAAGCCCTCCTGGGAAGGGTCAACACAGTTCCCTGTTTCCCCATTTGTGGATAATGGGTCTCACTGTGGTTCTTTTGAGTCCACAGTTTAGAGTTGGCCTTATAACCTTTTCCAGGCTGATAGAAACGACTTTGTTTCTCTTTTTGTTCCTTGGGATCCCCCCATGGATATTTAGCTTCTGAGCATCTTTTGATCTACTTCACTTGGTCAGGCAGGCCCTATAGAAGTGCTTCCTTGCTTGAGAACAGGTGTGGCAGTAATCAGTTGGTTGAGGCGAGGGAAACTAAACTCAGCTTCCCAAGGGGTGAGAAAATCGTTATTTTATGTTTGGGGGTAAGGGCAATTACTTTTCACACGGGGCCCCTGTAGGTTTTGATTACTTTGCATTTTATGTTTACTTTTTTGTCTAAATTTTACATTTCTTTAGTGATCTGAAACATTTAATTGTAACAACATCCAAAAGATTAAAAATTCAGGAAGGTGGCAAATACTTTTTCACACCCTGCATCTTATTGATACACCATCAAAGTCACAACCGATTCACTAAAGAGCCTTAAAAAATTTGAATTGCATTAACAGCTGGCCAAACTATCTTCTGGGAGCTGCACCTGTCGCTCCTAACACACTGCTCACCTGTACTCTGAGCTCCCAGAGAAGAAAATGGAGAGTCGTGCGCAAGCGCAATCAGTGCAGTCAGCCCTCCATTCTGTACCAAGACTTCTGGGGGCCCGTTATTGAGATCAGTGACTGCAGAGCTGCTCTAGGTTTGCAGATAAGTCCCAGCAGCTCCTACAGTTTCCGGCCCCGGTGATCAAGTGATCGCTAGAGATGGAAGAAGGAAGTCAAAAGGCTCCCTGGCTGATATTTTATATAGCGCTTACTGAGCTCTCTGTATACAGCCTTGGTAATAAACCGACCTGCCTGCTTACTGGAGACCCCAGCTGCCGCTGACAGGCAGTTCCTCACCCCCCCTATGGTCATTCAGCTGCAAAACTCTGCCAGGACATTCTAAGACATCTGTGCAGAGTTAAATGTTGACTGCCGAGATGTTTAAAGTCAACAGGCGGTCAGCGATTGATTAATTACAGTGTTCCCTCAAGATGCAGTGGCCTCGGGATACAATATTTTCAGCGTACAATGCTCTTTTCTGGGACACTGTATGTTTAGTGTGGTTTCAATATACAATGTCCTAGACAGTGATGAAACCCATGTATTAGTGAGGTGCAGGCAGTGATTGGTCTAGTAGCACCTCTCTATAGTACAGTGCGGTACTACATGTCCTGTACTGCTCTTACATGTATCAGTGAGGTACATGCATTGATTGGTGGTCTAGTAGCCCTTCTCTACAGTACAGTGCGGTACTACATGTCCTGTACTGCTCTTGCATGTATTAGTGAGGAGCATGCAGTGATTGGTGGTCTAGTAGCCTCACTACAGTACAGTGCGGTACTACATGTCCTGTACTGCTCTTACATGTATTAGTGAGGTGCATGCAGTGATTGGTCTAGTAGCGCCTCTCTATAGTACAGTGCGGTACTACATGTCCTGTACTGCTTTTACATGTATTAGTGAGGTGCCTGCAGTGATTGGTGGTATAGTAGAGCCTCTCTACAGTACAGTGCAGTACTACATGTCCTGTACTGCTCTTACATATATTAGTGAAGTGCATGCAGTGATTGGCAGTCTAGTCGCGCCTCTCCAAAGTACAGTGCGGTACTATATGTCCTATACTGCTCTTACATGTATTAGTGAGGTACATGTAGTGATTGGGGGTCTAGTAGCACCTCTCTACAGTACAGTGCAGTACTACATGTCCTGCACTGCTCTTACATGTGCCAGGAGGCGCGGATCCTTTGGGCACCAGGTGAGGGACGCATTTTCTTCATCATAGAAAGTGATTTCCAGCTCCCAGCAGCTCTCTCTGATGTTATATGGAAGGACGCGCTATATCTGGATTATTATCTGCCTCATTCTCTTTAATCTTTATTTTGCATTATGTTGGGGACATTTTGGGCCTTCTTAACTAATAAACAGTTTTCCATAGAGTTAAAGTTTCAACCTACAGTTGCCACCGGAACAAATTCTTATTGCAGGTTGAGGGAACACTATGCATACTTGTTACACTGGCGATTTTGCAAGTTTTCCCACCTACAAAGAATGAAGAGGTCTGTGATTTTTATCGTCGGTTCACTTCAACTGTGAAAGACAGAATTTTAAAAAAACATCCGGAAAATCCCATTGTATGATTTTTATATAATTAATTAACATTTTATTGCATGAAATCTGTAGAATTTTAATCCATGACAGCGCAGTGTGTTACGAACGATAATCTTTCAGTCTGTGGTCCAAGCTCTATTCAGGTCATTGACCAGGTCCTCCCGTGTAGTTCCTGACCTTTCTCAGAATCATCCTTTCCCCACGAGGCGAGATCTTGCATGAAGCCTCAAACCAAGGAAGATTGACAGTCATCTTGTGTTTCTTCCATTTTCTAATAATTGCGGCAACAGTTGTTGCCTTCTCATCAAGCTGCTGCCTATTATCCTGTAGCCCATCCCAGCCTTGTGCAGGTCTACAATTTTGTCCCTTGTGTCTTTAGACAGCTCTTTGGTCTTGGCCATGGTGGAGAGGTTGGAGGGTGATTGAGTGTGTGGACCGATGTCTTTTATACAGGTAACAAGTTCAAACAAGTGCAGTTAATACAGGTAATGAGTGCAGAGTAGGAGGGCTTCTTAAAGAAAAACTAACACGTCAGTGAGAGCCAGAATTCTTGCTGGTTGGTAGGTGATAAATACTTATTTCATGCAATAAATTTCTAATTAATTATTTAGAAAATCAAACAATGTGATATTCTGGATTTTTTTTTTTTTTTTTAGATTCTGTCTTCCACAGTTGAAATGTAGCTATGATAACTATTACAGCCTTCTCCATTCTTTGTAGGTGGGAAAACTTGCAAAATCAGCAGTGTATCAAATACTTATTTTCCCCACTGTGTATATATATAAACTGTATATATATATATATATATATATATATATATATATATATATATATATATATATACAAACCAGCAAAAATTCTCGCTCTCGCAGACCTGTTGGCTTTTCTTCAAGAAGCCTGTCTACTCTTCACTCATTACCTGTATTAACTGCGCCTTTTTTAATCTGGTTCCCTGTATAAAAGACACCTGCCCACACACTCTCTCTAACACCCCCCAACCTCCCCACCATGGCCAAGAACATAGAGCGATATATATATATATATATATATATACATACATGTGTACATATTAATATATATATATTTATATATATATATATAGATTATATATATAATTGATATATAAATATATATATATAGCTATATATATATTATAGCTATATAATATATATTATATATATATATATATATTATATATATGGAACAAAATGAGAAGTAAAAGTATCCAGTTTATGTGTTAAATTTACTCAACACAGTTCCAACTGCTTCTTCTTTTATATCCGTTTGTACCTGACACATCCGCTTTCATGAAAAAAAGCCCACGCAGATTTTTTTTACTTTTGAATTCATGTAACGCGTTTTGCAGGACACTCTACCCCTCCCTCAGACACCAATTGTCTCATTTCCAGGGCTAATCGGGACAACTTGCTCCACGTTCTTTACTAACAAGGTGCGAATGTGCGGCTGCCCAGAGCCCGGAGCAAGTAATAAGACATTTAATTCTACTTCCAGCAGCATCGCATGAGATTACCTACGGCCTCCTGCTGCCCGGCTGGTGTGGATTACTGCAGCTTTTAATAACCCCATATGTCCCTGTTATCTATTCAACAGGGTGGATTTATCAACAGGAAGTGAACTAAGAGCCTCTGAAAACCACTAAGGGTGACCTGCGGCACCTTTTAAGACTAAAGGGTTCCTCCATGGGCACGGAAGGCTAATGGCAGATCTATGTATCCGATTTATTAGTGTCTTTTAGGAACCATCTATAGTGTTACAGACGAATACATACTTACTGACATATGAATGCCAAATTGTGGGAAGTCGCCTCGCTATCACAAACTTGCTATATGTGGGACTGACTCATGAGCTGTACACATTTTCTGCAGATCAGCCGGAACTAGAATTAAAGGGGTTGTATACAATTGGAAAAACACAGCTACTTGCTTCCAGCAGCAGCGCCACTCTTCTTACAATAGGCTGTGCACGGTATTGCAGCTCAGCAACATTCATACAACTCCTTCACCAATCTGCTCTAATTATTCAGTAGCATTTTCTTTCTATAATTAAAGCGGTAACTGCCTGGCACCTCTTCTTTAGTCAATGCATTTTATCTGTCCCTAGTTAATGGATCTGCAGCTTCAGACTCCCTCTTCCTGTTCAGGCTGTGGTTGTTTCTATAGCTTCAGGGTCCCACTTTCTGTTCAGGCTGTGGGTAGTTCTACTGCTTCAAGCTCTACAGCTTCAGACTCCCTCTTCCTGTTCAGGCTGTGAGCGGTTCTACAGCTTCAGACTCCCTCTTCCTGTTCAGGCTGTGGGCAGTTCTACAGCTCCAGGCTCCCACTTCCTATTCAGGCTGTGGGTAGGTCTACAGCTTCAGGCTCCACCTTCCTGTTCAGGATGTGGGCAGTTCTACAGCTTGAGATTCCTTCTTCCTGTTCAGACTGTGTTTGTTTCTATAGCTTCAGGGTCCCACTTTCTGTTCAGGCTGTGGGTAGTTCTACAGCTTAACGCTTCCCTTCCTGTTCAGGCTGTGGGCAGTTCTACAGCTTCAGGCCAAAACTTCCTGTTCAGGTTGGGGGTGTGTGTCTCAGCTTCAGGTCCCCTTCCTGTCGAGGTTGTGGGGGTTCTACAACAATGTCGGACATTTCTAGTTGAGCCTGGTAGAGGGACATTGGTAATAGAGGGGTTTTAACAGAAAACACAGCTCAAAAGGCTCACTTTTTCAGTAAGAAACAAAACAAGTCCGGGGTGTGTGATAGACACAGGGGAGTGACACCACCATAACGACCAGAGAGAGGGAAGGTGGTGGACCCCTAGGGGAAGCGTGGTAACAAGAGGAGAAAAAAAAAGTTTTAAAACAAAGCAAATTAGAAGAAATGTATGGGAATAGTTTTTTTTCCCCCTTTGATCATTTTTTTAAAGCTAATAATGTGGTGAGAATCCCTTTAAAAAATCTTACCAATTAACCAGTGCCGCACCTTCAAGCCGGGTTTTTAGTCCAACTGTCATGTTGATCCGTTCATAAAAAGAAGCTAAGCTTTCCCTCCCCCTTGGTTTTGGGCCAAAGCCGCCCCATAAAAGGACGACGGAACAGGGAAAAGTAGGATCCGTTCCAATGCTGAAATGAAAATCCCCAGGGTGCAGCCTGTCCCCGGGGCATCGAACTGGATAAACTAGCGGAGTCACGTGGAAATAAAAGTGAGATTTATCCTATTTTGAACCCTTTTATAAAAATTTTAAAATCTTCAAGGGAATTTTTCGGGGACGCCGTACTGTCTTTAATGACCCAATTACGAGCTTAATGCCGCTTCCCGCCATCTGATGGGACAGGGTATGCTGCAGAGGGGGGAAACGGGTAGTTTTCCCTAAAAATTTTACTTGGAGGTGGTACATTGTGGGGATCTAATGTTTGAAAGGATTTTTTTTTTAAAATTAAAGCTTCAAGGGCTGTCCTTTCTGTAAAATATCTTTAAATTGGGGGAAAGGGTAGAGAAAAAAAATTTAAAAAAATTTATAATCCCCACCCGGACTGCACTGCTGCCGCCCAAGTGCCTGGGATCTGCTCTCACTTTTGAGACTCATCCCAGCCCCCAAGGGGAAAGGAAATTTAAAATTTTTTTTTTGTGTTTATATTTAAAAAAGCTTTAAGAGGTTGTCTAGTTTTTGTAAAATGATCTTTAAAAGGGGCCAGGGGGGAAAAAAAAAAAAAATAGTTATACTCCCCCCCCCTGTACTGCAACGCTGCCCCTCTTTTAGCCCCCGGGGAAATGGGCTTTGCCTACAGATCGGGCCCGCAATAAATTAGTTTTCGGCAGGCCAACCATTTAGACCTCATACAATCTGCTCTAGACCACAAAGCTAAACAACACAGGATCTAAATACCCCTACCCCTAAATGTTTGACTGGGGTTTTCCGGGAATACAGATACACCCCTCCCCCACCCCAAGGGGGGGCAAAACTTCTTCAATGCCCCGGGAAGAGGGCCATTGGGTGCGGGGTTTGGTAAAAAGGGAAAACAGTGAAAAAAAAGACAAAGGGAGTGGGTGCCATGGCCAAACTTCTCCTCTATAATAACCCCATATATCACAGACCTAGCTTTTTCCCTTATCTTACCCCCTAATCACGACCTCGCTTCTCTCCTTTCTATAACCCTTATATCCAGAGCCAGTTCTTCCTCTTTATTTAAAACCCAACTCACAGAGCTCAGTCCTCT